>JAOXJP010268016.1:0-20410 GCA_025762735.1 Platanus orientalis | reverse complement strand
CCTTAGTGTCTATCCCCAGTGTCTCCGGCAAGGGTAATAAGAAACGCCTCCGGTGTCTCCGACAAAGGCTCAACAATTACAAATATATATTTTTAAAGAAATAAATCTTTTTGTTTAGTGCATGCCTCTTAATAGGATATTTTACTATGGTCAAAGATCTCAATAACTGTAAAGACGATTCTCTACATTTTTCAGATGCTTCTTAATAGGCAGATCAACAGAATTAAGTTACATAGATAATGCGCTACTAAATAGCAGATATTAGTATATTAATCAATTATATTTTAAATCAACCATTTCAAGATAAGTAATCAATATTAACAGTATGTTTTTTTAATCGAAACTCCAACTTTGATTACCTCAAAAGCGGTTTGCTCTAGAAGCTTTCGTTGTGGTTTCGCAGGATTGAACCTATCAATCATGACCCATCAATGAAGATGGATACCTTGTTCAGTAAGAAATTCGTGAATCAAGCCCCTTTGATGCAGCAATCAATTTTTTTGCAGAACAATAAATGAGATAACTTTTCTTCTCTTTGAGCGTTATTTTCTCAAAGCTTTGTCTCTTCAAGATGAGCCTAATTTTGGTGATGTTTAGCTATAAATATGATCTCAAAAACCCTGGAGCAACATACCAAAATTGGCTTAAAGGAATCGCAAAATCACAGATTAAAAATAAGAAGAAAAAAAAATTTTCCGCTCATGACCGGTCATATTCTCAATCAGGACCGGTCAGGACACCCACCCTTCATGGTGCATTCTGCCTGACTAGTCATGATTAAGACATGATCGGTCCTGCCTTTTAGGGCCACGAAACTAGATGGTTCCATCATGACCAGTCCTAGCTGGGAACATGACCAGTTATGGCACCCACCCCAAAGGGGTGTTCTACCTTACCAGTCCCAAGGGATCCATGACCAATAATCTTTTCTTGTTCTTGATATTTTTGCCTTCTTTTCATCCAGTTTCTCAACCATTTGCCATGGGGACTTGTTCTAAGGCCTTGGGAGGTCTCCTACTCAACTCTTCCTATGTTTTGGGTAAGTCTTAGTTCGTATACCAATTTACCTGTTCATAAACCTTTTTGGTCTTGCAGTGCAAGATCGAATCTGAAGATGGCTTTGCTTTTCTGAGTGTGAACCTTCATTTGCAATCGATGTGCCTTGCACAGTTCTTCACATGTTCTCACGGTTTGCTTGATTCCTTGATATTTGTATAACTTTTACCCCCCACACACTTGCACTACACATTTATATTTTGACATGGGATTGACAATACACCAACAATCTCCTGCTTTGTATGGAAAAAAATTTACAACTCACACAAAGAAAAAAAAATACATAACCCATAACCCTCAAGAGATTAGAAGGATATACTCCCCTGCAACATAGCACTTCTCAATGAAAGTGAATCTGAAGTGTGTGTTAGGGCCTTGCTTGAAGTCATCTAAGCTGCAAAAAATATATATACCTTCCTCAAGCAAGCAATGTAGTAAGGGAAAAAAAATTAATCATGTGCATTGTGTGTGTTGTGTTGATGTCATATCTCTCCCCCTTTTTACAACGGAATGACAAACAAGTAGTGTGAGACAAACAAAATATCCATTAAACAAGATAGAATAACAAATACATGGATATAAAAAATAAAATAAAATAACTGCCTAAGGCCACCAACAAAAAAATATAGGTCAGTCAATAAAAAGAAAGCATCCAAAAGCTAATCCTCGTCACCCTCACTGACATAATCCTCACTCTCATCTGTCCCGGAGTATAGAGCGGTCATAAGAATTCTCTCTTCAGCTTCAACCTAAGGCAGTAGAGTGTTGAAAGAAGCATCCATCCAGGAGAGATGATCCTCAATGGCATCTAGCTGAGATGTCATTCACTCTTGACGTGCCTCAATTCGATTGTTAAAGCTTTTGGTTCTCAATCACTCTCATAAATTTCCTCTTGATGTATTTCTCCAAACTCTGAAGTTTCTCGAGGATAAGCTGCTGAAATGGATTCTCGGGTAGACATGAAGTTTCTACCTTGGGAGGAGGAGATGATCGACGAACATCCTCATTGGTGTCCTCATGACCATAATCAACATGTGAAATAGGTTGTGCTAGAGCTGCTTCTACCGACTTCTTGGTATTCTGGAGCATCTTATGAACTGTCACTGCATTGATGGGGCCGGCTTGGTTCTTAGGGGTGGACCGGAACTAGAATCTATTATGCCTCATCAAATGAGTGATGATGACAGGAAAGATCAGATTGGTGCAAAGCTCAATCTTGATCATCCTGTTGCATAAGATGGCACCAAGATTCATGGTCTTGACATCCATAACCTTGGTCACTAAATAAGCCATCTCCTCACTCATGTGAGCCTGGTGCATCGTGGGGATCAGATTATATGTGAAGATGCAGAACAATAGTCGGGCCGACAAGTGACAGGTTAACGCATTGAACCATCCCTTCCAGTTGACGTCCTCAGCTCCCATGCACATGGCAAACTGAACCCGGTCTTTGTAGATAGATGAGGCACTGGATAAACAACCTCTGGAACTCAAACCTTGGGTATTCCCAAATCTATGGCTAAGATGTCGGGGTTGACAATAATAGGAAACCCATAAACCTTAGTGATGAATGAAAACTCTGTTTCACTATCCACCCATGAATTGCTATAGCACATCCGAACTTCAAAATCACGGTATATCCCACGAATTGAAGAGAGGGTTCCACCCATAGTTGGTGATGTGGCCCTCTATATTAGCCATCTTCATAGGCTTGGGTTCAACAAACTATTCACAGATAATGGACTTCTTTAAGAAAATACTCACAAACTTGTCACGGCTTGCCTTGTTGTAAAAATCTTGGATGTTGGTGACTGAAACATCAGTCCAAGGTTCCTTCCGTGGTAGAGGCATGGAACCGAGCGGTGTCTTCTGCTTTTAGCCTGTGGTTTTCTTCCTTTGCATGTATGGTTGTGCCACTTTTTTGGAAGATTTCATTGGGTTATTTCCTTTGTCTGCCATTTGATGTACATAGAAGGCAAGGATCACATGCAGAGAAGAGTGAAGAGGTGTGAGGCAAGAGCTTGGCATGCGTTGGTTTAAACAGAAATCAAAGAGATGTTACAAAAATGAGGAAAATGTAATGTTTAGGCCATTTATACAAAAAAAAAAAAAATTTAATTTACAAAATTGCCTTGCGTGGACGGGTCATGGCATAAATCATGACCAGTCCTAGTGTGACTTCCAGTAATTTAGTTGAATACCATGTGAAACTGGTCATGACGGAACCGGTCCAAGGACCAAAAATGCCAAGAATTACATATTTGCCCTTCGTGACCGGTGATCCCAGAATTGTGACTAATCCAAATTCCTGAAAATCGCATTTTCTCCCTTTTTGGACCGTTTTCTATTTCCATGTCCTGTCATTCCCTTTTGTGCATGTGCGAAATTACCTTGTTACCCTTTTCAGGCTATTTCACACATTTTGATTGCTCCTCTTAAGTATTTAAACCATTTGACATCTAGTGGTTTTGTTAAGGTGTCTGCAAGCTAGTTATTAATCTTAATGTATTCTAGAGAGACAATTTTGTCTTCCACTAATTCTCAAATAAAGTGGTGTCGGATATCTATGTGTTTAGTTCTTGAATGTTGAACAAGGTTCTTGGAGATATCAATAGCATTCACATTGTCCACAGACAAGTTCATTGTATCTTGACTCAGTTCATAGTCCTTTAATATTTGTTTCATCCAAAGCAAATTGGGTATACCAACTTTCAGCTATGATATATTATGCTTCAACTATTGATAAAGAGATGGATGTTTGTTTCCGGCTATGCTAGGAAACTAGACAATTCCCAATGCAAAAACACCCTCCACTAGTACTCTTGCAGTCTTCTACATTTCCAGCCCAATCAAAATTAGAGCATTTAGCTATCATTGAATTTGTATCAAATGGATACCACAATATAAAATTTATAGTTCCGTTGACATACTTGATAATTCTCTTGATTACAGTGAGATGAGACTCCTCATGGGCACTTTGATATCTTGCACATACTCCCACATTGAAAGAGATATTAGGTCTACTAGTTGTCAAGTACAGTAAGCTTCCAATTATACTCCTATATAGTTTGGTGTCAACTTCCACTCCATTTAGACCAATAGTAACCTTTATGCTAGTGCACATAGAAGTACTTAATGGTTTGAAATCTTGAAGACCAAACTTCTTAAGTAAGTCCTTGGCAAACTTGGATTGGTTCACAAATATACCACTCTTGATTTGTCAAATTTGTAAACCAAGGAAGAATTTTAGTTCTCCCTCCATACTGATCTCAAATTTAGATTTCATGGTTTGAGAAAATGAGTAAGACATTGCTTTATCAGTTGATCCGAATATAATATCATCATCATAGATTTGGACCATGAATTTATAGCCATCCGTTAAAAAGACAGAGAGAGAGAGAGAGTCTTGTCAACACTCCTCTATCAAAATGGTGGTCTATTAAAAACTTTGTAAGTCTTTCATACCAAGTTCTAGGAGCTTGTTTTAGACTGTACAAGGTTTTTTTGAGTTTGTGAACATGATCAGGGAAATGAGGATCAACAAACCCATATGGTTGTTTCACATAGACTTCTTATTGTAGAACTCCATTAAAGAATGCACTCTTTACATCCATTTGGTATATCTTAAATTTGAGATAGCGTTCTATAGAGAGTAGTATTCTAATTGACTCCATTCTTGCTATAGGAGCAAAAGTTTATTCAAAGTCAATTCCTTCAACCTATGTATATCCCTTTTGCAACTAATTGGGCTTTGTTCCTTACAACAGTCCCATACTCATCAATTTTATTTTTGAAGATCCATTTAGTTCCAATGATGTTTTTATCTTTAGGTATTTCGGTGAGAAGTCAAACATCATTTCTAGTGAACTGGTCGAGCTCTTCTTTCATAGCCATTATCCACTTTTGGATCATCTAGTGCATCTATGATTTTCCTCGCTTCAACCTTGGAAGTAAGACACACATGACTAATCTAACTTTCCACTTATCTACGTGTTTTGACTCCAATCGAAGGATCGCCAATGATGTCCTTTGAGGTGTGTCCCTTAGTTAATATGTTTTCTTTGGGAGGTTGAATGACATGTTGAATTTCCTCCACTTCATTTTCGGATTGACTTTGTAATTTTTGGGTATCTGTTCCTTATTCGGGATTTGGTACTGGAGCGCTTATATTAGTTTTAACTTGCCCCTTTGTCTTGTCATCTATTACAACATTAATAGATTCCTCAATGGTAAGGGGTTCTTTTGTTGTAAACTTTATAGGCACGGATCCTTAATAAATATCTAAGAAAAATGGCTTCATCACTCTTGGAGTCAAATTTTCCTAGATTTTCTGTCTCTCAGGATGTAACATTGGCTTCTAAATACTCTAAAGTATTTGATATTTGGCTTCTTATCGTTTCAGATCTCATAGGGAGACTTAGTAGTTCCCAATCTGAGATAAACTCGGTTTACAATATAATAAGTCGTGTTAATAGCTTCAGCCCAAAATTTAATACCAGTAAGCAGTACACTAGCCATATCCTGCAGTGTTCTATTCCTTCTCTCAGCCACCCCATTCCATTGAGGGGTTTTAGGAGCAAAAAATTCATGTTTGACTCCCATTTCATTACACCAGTTTGAGAATTTATGACTTTAAAATTCTCCTCCATGACCACCCATGATTCTCTTAATGGGGTATTCTTTTTCCATTTGCATCCTCTTGGATAAGAACATAAACTCATTAAATGCTTCAGATTTCTCTCTTAAGAAGGCAACCCAAGTGTACCTTGAGAAATAATCCATAACTACTAGAAAATACTTCTTGTCACCTAGACTCTCAGTTCTTGTGGGCCCAATCAAGTCTATGTGAAGTAGATCCAAAGGTTTAGTTGTCCCAATTTGAGATACTTTCTTATGGACATCCTTAGTTTGTTGTCCTAACTGACACCCACCACAGATTTATCTTTTTCCTACTAAGTCTAGTAAGATCTTTAAACTTGATGTGTCCAAATCTTTGGTGCCAAAAGTTAGTCTCATCGATGTGTGAGAAAAGACAAGTGTTGGAGGACATGTTTTCAGAATATGTGACATAATAATTGTCACTTGTTTTTAGTCTTCTGACAATGGTTCTTTTGCCATTCTTGTCTTTTATGTCACAACACCCTTTAGAAAATTGAAACCTTTAACCCTTATCACAAATTTGACTTATGCTTAGTAGGTTATGCTTAAGTCATTGTACATATAGAACATCTGAGAGTTCGGAAAGTCCTGTTGCTTCAAATAGTTCCTATGCCTATTATTTTAGTAGCATCCCATCACCAAAAGTTTTGCCCATTGAAGTGGGTTGATGTCTAGAGGTGGTGGCTTCTTGGATAACCTTAAATTTTTTCTACATATGTTGGTCTCTTTCTATCTTAGATGGATTTGGGTGTTGTTGGATGTTTCTTTCTTTTGCCTTTCACAAATGTATTCCTTGCACATTTGTTAGAGAATTGGGAGTTTGACTTTTAATCCTCATATTCAAATCTCAGTCCTCTCCTATAACTACTTTCTCTACTCATGGTTAGCATATGTTTAACTTTTTCATCTCCTTAGACAATGAGTCTTATGGATTTCTTTTTTTGTTCTTCAAGTAATCTAGTGTCATCAATGAGTTGAGTATTTTTAATTATGAGTTTGGTATACCTTACTGCAAACATTTATTTTTCATTTTTCTCATGATACAAGACAATGTTCAACTCGTTCAGTTTCATATCTAGATATATTACTTTTAGCTCTAACTCCTCATTTTTTTCTTTAAGATTTGAGTGCTCTAGGATATTTTCATTTCCTAGCTCAAGAGAAAGATTTTGTTGTACTTGAAGAAGTGTCTTCTCTAAGGAGGTTGATTTCTTGATCAATTCACTCACTTCCTTCCTAATCTCCTTTTTTGCCTTAATCAACCTTACACTTTCATTGTAGAGTTGATTATAGGCATCATGTAGGTCTTCTTCACATTCATCTTCATCTTCCTCTTCCTCTTCCTTTTCTTCACTGTCATTTTGGGAGACTTTAAGTATTCCCCTAGTGAAGGCAAAAAAAGCTCTCACCTCATGTGAGGACTAATCCTCACTAAATTGATATTCATCTTCTAATTCATCAAAGTCATCATCCCAAGTAGCAATCATTGCTTTATCCTTGGTCATCTTTTTCTTCTTTTTGTTGGCACACTCAAAAGCAAAGTGACATCGACACTTACACTCATAACACACCGGTTCCTCTCTAGTGAATGTTTTTTCTCCTAGGGAATTGATTTTATTTATTGAAATGTGGCTTCTTTGTAAAGTTCCTTCCATTAACTTTCATCATTTTCTTGAACCTATGTGCAAACAAAGCCATTTCTTCATTAGAATCTTTGCCCGTACTAGCATTCTCTTCCACTTTCAGTGCAACCTTCTTCTTCTTACTAGTTGTTCTAAATTTTAGTTCGAAGGTTTGTGTGGACCCTATCAGTTCATTTAGTTTGAGTTTGTCAAAATCATGACACTCTTCTATGACAGTAATCTTGGGATGAAATCTCTCAAGTAGTGATCTAATGATTTTTCTGATTATTTTTGGATCTTTACTGTCTTCTCCAAGCCCTCTCATCAAATTGACAATTTCTTAGAGTCTTGTATGGAAGTCGATAAATTGTTCATCTTCCTTCATCCTAAGGGCTTCAAACCGAGTGGTTAGCAACTGAAGTTTAGATTGCTTAACCAAGTTTGTTCCCTCATGGGTGACCTCAAGGAGATCCCAAACCTCCTTTACCATGTGAAGGCTAGCTAAATGCTTCACTAAACTCTTTTTGACTCAAAGCACAAACTATGACCTTAAGGGCTTTGTAGTTTTATGTATTTGCCTTTTTTTTCATTTGCATCCCACTCTGCTTTGGTTTTGTCCTTGGATACTTAAATCTATTTACAACTGAGGACCTAACTCCAATTTCCATGGATCCAAGGTAAATCATCATGCGAGCCTTTTAATAAGTGTAATTTGATCCATCAAAGTAGGTTGGACGGTTTGGGGTATAACCTTTATCTTTGGAGACTATAAGAATCTAAGCACAACTTATAGGATCTACTAAGGTTGTTACACCCACACAAGAGCAACCTGCTCTAATACCAATTGAAATTCTTTGTCCCTAACTATCCTAGAGGGGGTGAATAGGATATATGATTTTTAATTATTTCTTTGGCTAGTTGGTTTATTTTTTATGATGTAATAAATGGTTGAATTAAAATGACGATTAGTACATACAACTTAAGCAGAAATAAATTCACACCACAAGATTACATAGAGAGTTTAAAGTGGTTTAGTACTACGAGCCTATGCCGATTGTCGAAAGCTCCTCACTGAGCTGATTAATTTTATTAATAATATTTAACAATATTACAAGAGAAAATAATCCAACAAAAAAAACCTACACACTCTACGGTTTGGTGTCTCCGGCAAACCTTGGTGTCTATCCCCAGTCTCTCCGACAAGGGTAATAAGAAACGCCTCTGGTGTCTCTAACAAAGGCTCAACAATTACAAATAGATATTTTTAGAGAAACAAATTTCCCTATTCAGTGCATGCCTCTTAATAGACTGATTTTACTATGGTTAAAGATCTCAATAATTGTAGAGGTGATTCTCTAACTGCAAGATCGAATCTGAAGATGGCTTTGCTTTTCTGAGTGTGAACCTTCAAGTACAGTTGATGTGCTTTGAGCTGTTATTCATACGTTCTTGCAGTGTGCTTCATTCTTTGATCTTTGTATAACTTTTCCCACACACACTTGCATTACACATTTATATTTTGACATGGGGTTGACAATACATCAACAAAGACAACCATGGCAAGTTTGATTCCAATAGTGATGAGGCAATCTTTTTGAAATACTCTACTAGAAATTGAGCATACCGAGTCTTCAACAAGAGGACTCATTGTATTGATGAGTCTATCAATTAACTATTGATGACCATATAAAAGACTTTAAAGAAAATGCAGAAGAAACTCTTGAAGTTCATCATGAGATTGAGGAACCTAAGAAGATGTTAATAAGAATCCCAAAGAAAGAAGAATCACTAAGGGACACTCAACTAGTGACATCATTGGAGATCTAAAGAATGGAGTGAAGACAAGGAAGTAAATTGAGAATAACATCAGCCACTTATGCTTCACTTCAAAGATCTATCCCAAAAGAATTTTGGAGGCTGTTGAGGACCCAAATTGGATCATTTCCATGCAAGAAGAACTAAATCAATTTATAAGAATGATGTTTAGCACCTTACCGAAAGACCAAAAGACCAGAATGTCATAAATACTAAATGGGTCTTCAAGAACAAACTTGATGAACATGATACAATTGTTAGGGACCAATTCAGGTTGGTTACAAAGGATTATGCTCAAATTAAAGGAATTAATTTTGAGGAAACCTTTGCTCCCATTGTCAGGTTATAATCCATAAGGATTATATTGTCCTTTTTTGTGCATTGAAATTTAAATTATATCAAATGGACGTGAAGAGTACATTTCTAAATGAGGTACTTCAGGAAGAAGTGTATATGGAACAACCCAAAGGGTTTGTTGATCTACACCTGCACAATCATGTCTACAAGTTGAAGAAAGCTTTATATAAACTAAAAAAAGCTCCTAGAGATTGGTATGAAAGGCTTACGAACTTTCTTCTTGACCATAACTTTGACAAGGGGAGTGTTTCCAAGACATTCTTTATTAAAAAGAAGGATGGTCACATACTCTTTGCTCAGATCTATGTTGATGACATTGTGGTTAGGCCAACATGTAAGGAGATGTCTCATGCGTTTGCTTAAACCATGAAATCGGAGTCTGAGATGAGTTTAGAAGGAGAGCTAAGATTATTTCTTGTGCTACAAATAAGATAAATAAATAAAGGTATATTTGTATACCAGTCCAAGTTTTCCAGAGAGTTAATGTCAAAATTTAGGCTTAAGGATTCTAAGACATTTAACACTCCAATCAGTACTAGTGACAAGATCACTAATGACCCGACTAGAGTTGAGGTAGACACTATACTCTACAAGAGCATGATAGGGAGTTTGCTTTATTTGACTGTTAGTAAACCAGACATAGCATTCAGTGTAGGGGCTTGTGATAAGTACCAAACTACTCCCAAAGAGTCACATCTTAAAGCAACAAAAAGGATCATAAGGTACATTAATGGTACATTTGATCCCAATAATGTAATTGTTGGTTATTTGGATGCAGATTGGGTCGGTAATGTTAATGACCAGAAGAGCACAAGTGGGAGATTCTTCTACATTGGGAATCGCTTAGTTGCTTGTCATAAAAAAGAAGCAAAAATTCATATCTCTATTATTGTTAAGGCAAAATATATAGCAGCTAGTAGTGAATGCACTCAACTTTTGTGGATGAAATAGATGTTGAAAGACTATGGAATAACTCAAGACATTATGGAGTTATTTATAGACAATTCGAGTGCACTCTAGCTAGCAAAGAAACTTGTTCAACATTCCTGAACCATGCACATTGATATTAGATATCACTTTATTAAAGACTTGGTTGAAGAGAAGGTAATCTTCTTAAAATATGTTAAAACAGAAAATTAGTTGATTGACATCTTCACAAAACCACTTGGTTCAAAAAGATTTGAACATTTGAGATGCTTAATTGGTTTGTGTGAAATGGCATGAGCTTGCTAACCGTGCACTTAATTGGTATATACAAGCATCGGGTTGGTTTAGTAAACTCTTAGGAAATTTGTGTTCCATAAAAGTTGGTAGATAACAAATTGTAGGATGTATTTATAAAAATGATTAAATTCACATCTAGAAGATACATTACTTCAATTTGGACAGGTTCCAAATGTTAGAGAGGGAACTAGGGAACTAACGAGACTATTTTATAAAAAACTATCTAGTCGGATCAATCCAACTTATGCAAGATCGATGTGAATTGGATCTATCCAACTTCAAACTTGGGTGAACTCGTGGAATACGAATCTCCAGGTGCTTTATAAGCTTATTTTTGCCCCTATTTGCTTACCTTTTGAGCTTTGTGCCCTAAAACCCTAGAAATCTCATCCTTCTTTAATCTTTTCTCTGAAATCTGCCCATTTCATTTGTAGATCTTGTCGGATTTGTCTTCGATTCCTATGGCACCTAAACTCACAATCAAGAAAGCATCAAAGAGGGGAAGAAACCAGGATGACGGGAACTACGACCTATTTCTCAACAAGGCATGCCTTGACAACTACATGAGTTATTTTTCTCAAAGGTCCTTGTTAGTAGAGAGGTTTGTTAATCCACAAATTCTCTATGATGTGATGATCAGGATCCATATTTTAGAGGGAGGTTGGCCAGCCCTCATGGAGATCAAGGGAAACATCCAGGAAGAAGTCGTTTAAATATTCTATTCCAACATCCACTCTTCCAACCTCGAGATTTTGACTTTTACGACAAAGGTGTATGGGATCAGGATGGTGCTTGATCCAGTCTCTTAGCCATATTCTAGGTATTGCTCACCTAGAGACTGATGCAGTGGAGTTCCCACCTACCGACATCAATAGGGAGGAGACTTTTACTCTCATCTGCAAAGAAGGCATTCAGACTTAGATGGGGAAGCTCAAGGTGATCAAGTGTACTCTTCCCGCTTGCTTCCTTCACTGGATCTTCACTTACAACCTCTTTCTAGCCACACACAATGTGGACTTGCCTAATCATGTACTTCACGTGGTGTACAAGATTTTGGTTGGGAGGCTGGTAAACATTCCTACCATTTTATGCTATATGGTCATATATGAAGCCAGAAATACAACTTTAGTTAATGGCTTTTCATATGGGGTTATGATCACTAACCTCATGAAGACTTGTGAAGTGCCTTTTCTGCAAGATGCGAAAGTTCTGAGGCAAGGGATTGCAGTCAATGACACCACAGTTCATAAGATGTTGTAGGACGACAAAGAGAAGGAACATGCTCAAGTTGGACCTTCCACTTCCTAGGATACTGCTCCTCCACATGTTGCACCTCTTAATCAGGATGCTCCTTCTTTATCTCAGGTGGCACCCTCCTCTAGTTCTTTCTCTATTGAGGACTCGTACTAGGCCATCATGGATGAGCAAGCTCGAAATGAGAAAAATCAAAAGAGGATTGTCAACAAGCTAAATAAGATGGAGAATAGGATCAAAAGAATGGGATATCAAGTTGACTCAATGGAGGACTATTTGGCACATACTTGTCCTGATTACCTAAAGAGGCCGAGTCAAATAATCTCACCCTCCCATCCCCTTTACCTAAATGAGAAGAGTGAGTATGAGTCTGAGGAGAATGAAGAAGAAGTTGATGATTGATGTAACTTTTTTCTTTATTTTCTTCTTCATGTTTTTTATGTCATTGTACTAAATGCAATACTCTATAATGACTTCTTTGTTTTTTTGGAAAATCAGTTTTTGAATGTAATACTTCCCATTTACAATGAAAATTATTGATTTTCTTATGGTTGTTCTTTCTTAGTTGTTTACATATTGTATTATTGTATCTTTCATTATTCTTGCCACGTGATGTACAACTTAACCAACTCATGGGGATCACTCCTTTGTCAATTCAAGACAAAAAGGGGGAGAATTTAGAACGAATACATAGGGGGAGAAAACATAATCTAACAGGGAGAATTGTGTGTGAAATAGTAAAATTTTCTTAAATTTAAGGCAATTGTAATAACGCAAATGCATATCTAAAACAATTGCTGATGAAAATGAAATGAAAAAGAATATAAAGAAAATACTTTATTAATGCATTAGATGCTTCTGAAGTGCTTGCATGATTGCATTATCATTATATCTCCTATGTTACCCTTTACTTAGTCACTGCTTGAGAAAGGCATGTTGAGTGTGTTTTTCAACAAATAGGATACAACACATCTTAAAAGGGAGCAAACTTCATCAATCTTATGAAAGATGTGTCAATGTGTAAAGGTTATGGAGTCTATATTTACATAGTCAAAACTATTTTTTTGTACTCCTATGTTTTCATGTATTTTGTAGGGGTTTTGTCATAGAATTTCTAAAGGGGGAGATTGTTAATGTAATATTCATTTGTTGTTATTAATTCAATTCCACAACAAAATACATGTTGTAATAGACTAGGTCATGAATTGTGTGCATTGTACTGCATTAAGTGTCATGATAGAGTCTAGGAGGTTGAGTCTGGTATCTAATCAAGATTGAAGACTTTGAAAACTAGAAGATCACACAAGTCTAAGCCTGGTGAACATGGTTCAATAGGAAGAGTCTCTGAAGCCATCACATGTTATTCTTAGGTAAATTAGTGGTAAAGGTGGTAAGTTAGCTCTAAAGACCTAACCATACCTAGGTTGGTTAGATTGGACCTCACCCAAAGCCTAGAGAAGGAACCCTAGTTGAAAAGGAATGAAAAATAAGTAAAATCTATATATGTATAACCGATCCAGGCTTAAGTGGACCAATTTGTCACTTAAATTGGACTGATCCAAGGAAACTCTAGAGTTTTCTCTACATAGACAAAGAAAACTTGGATTGATTTTATGGGAACACTGGAGTAATTTAAATGTTAGTGGACTGATCCAATGTAGCAAAATGGGAGAAAAATAATTCGTTGAAAATCCGAGATTATGATTTTTATACTGTTGGGATGCGAGGATTCCATCCTCTATAAATATCCCAAAACCCTAATAAAAGTAAAAGGAGGCTTAAAAAACATTAAGAACAATTAAGAAAAGCTTTCGAAGAACGGTCTGTGTGAATAGAGCCGCTTCTCCATTATTGGAGGTTGAAGAAATCTTTATACATGTTCTAACACTAGTAAATCACTAAGAAAGAGGGTTCTTCACCACATGCTTGTGTCATTCTCTGATACATCAAAAGTACTTGAGGATTAGGTTTTTCCAACCCAGAAATCCCATGGAAACCCTTCAAGAGATAGAGCCACAAGAGGTAACATCTATCATTTAATTTCTTTGGAGTATAAACTGAACTTAATAGTAATATCTGTCTAGTTTAGAGGCATCTGACTTGAGAAATTATTCCTCATAATTTTAAATATTTAGAGGAATAGTCTATTAAACACTATAGTAATATCAACCTAATTTAGAGACAAGCTAATCCGAAAGGATTTGTGACTATAGTTAAATCAATCTACTAAGATACATATGATCTAGAGAATCATCTATAATATTTCAAATCATTTATGTTGAATTTTGAGAACCTCTATCGAAGCCACCAGAGGTATTGAGAGTGTTTGTCAGATCCACTGAACACGTTAGACTTACAACAAGAGGATTCACGTGGAGTTGTAAGTGAGAGATTAGGTTTTGTGATTTATCTATAAGGGATTGTAATATATATTAATAAAAAAAACATAGCTCAGCGAGGAGCTTTTGGATAGTGAATGTAGGCCCAGTGTGTCAAACCACTTAAAATCTTTTCTCTTATGGTGTGGATTGTGTTACTTTGTGCATTGCGTATATGCTTCGCATTATCATTTAATTCGTATACACAACAATTCTACTATTTAATCAATTTAATTGAAACTAAATTAGCACAATCAATTGATTGCTAAATTGAACAAATAAGCAAATCAACACTTTACATCACTTCCCTACCATTTAATTGAAATATACAATTTAAGGGTAAGTGAAATCAGAAAACAATCAAGTTATAGGGGTTATTTGAAAAAAAAATGGTGTTAATTCTATTCACCACCACCCACCCACCCTTTTTAGGATTAGCTTACAGACCGACTAGGGAAGTTTAAATTATTCTAGGTTCACAGAGCTATATCATTTGATAACAGAAATGAAGTTAAAGATGCATTCATCAAATATAAAACTAAAGTAGAAAATCAATTAGATAAAAAAAAAACTAAAAGATTAAGAAGTAATAAAGGAGGTGAGTATGACTCAACTTCGTTGAGAAATTTTTGTAAGAGTGGTCGTATAATACATGAAACCACTACTCAATATACTTCTAAATCAAACAGAGTATAGTAGAAAGGAAAAAACCATTTCCTTAAAGAAATGATGAATGCATTGTTACTTAGTTCAGGATTACCTATGAATATGTGGGGAGAGGCAATACTATCTACTTGTCATATACAAAATAGAGTCCCATATAGAAAAACCAGTAAGACCCAATATGAATTGTGAAAAGGCATGTATTCAATCCTAAATATTTAAAAATATGGGGATGTCTAGCCAAAGTAGGTCTATCTGAACCTAAGAACAAAGATTGGGATCTAAAACATTAAATTGTGTATTTATATGTTACACGATAGAAAAAGAAAAGAAAAAGTAGAATGAGAAGATAAAATGTACCCGAAATTAGATGAAGTAAGAGAATTAAAAGGGTAACTCACCTTAGAAATGATTTTTACATCTATCATGTTGAGAATGATCCCAAAAGTTATAAAGAATCCATGAGGTATCCAAATGCTATATTCTGGAAAGAGATTATATATAGATAGTGAGTTGGAATCTATTATGGCCAATCATACTTAGGAACTATTAGAGTTGCCTAAAGGTATTGAACCTATAGGATGTAAATTGGCATTTAGAAAGAAATTAAAATCATATGGTATAATAGACAAGTTTAAAGCTAAGTTGGTAGCCTTAGAATGTGGACAAAAAGAATATATCAATTACTTTGACACTTATACCTCAGTTGCAAGAATTACAATAATAAGAGTATTAATTGAAATTGTTGCAATCCATAAATTGATAATACATCAAATGAATGTTAAAATAGCATTTCTAAATGGGGATCTAAAAGAAGAAATATACATGAACCAACCCGAAGAATTTATAGTGCTAAGATAGGAATATAAGGTGTGTAGATTAGTTAAGTCTTTGTATGGACTTAAACAAGCACCTAAACAATGGCACAAGAAATTTGATACAATTTTAAGGTCTAATGGGTATATAGTAAATGAATTCGATAGATGTGTAATAATAAATTCACTAAAAACTGTGGAGTAATTACCTGCCTTTTTGTAGATGATATGTTAATATTTGGAACAAGCTTAGAAGTAGGTAAATCTACAAAGAAGTTTCTTTTATCAAAATTTGATATGAAAGATTTAGGTGAAGCAAATCTAATCTTAGGAATTAAAATCCTAAGAAATTCTAGTGGACTAATGTTAAATCAGTCACACTACGTAGAAATGATATTGAGGTGGACCCTTTAATAGTAGTCCAATATCTACTCCTTATGATTTTATCATACATTTAAGAATCAATGTGGGAGATCCAGTAGCCCAAATAGAATATGCTAAAGCAATATGAAGTTTGACACATTTGTCAAACTATACTAGGTCAAACATAGCATGTGTTGTGGGAAGATTGAATAGATACTTATAATCCAAATAACACACATTGGTTTGCAATAGTCAGATTATTTAAATATTTAAAAAGAACAATTGACTATAGTTTGTGTTATAGTGGTACACCTCTTATGTTAGAAGGGTATTGTGATGCAAATTGGATATTTGATATAATGGATACTAACTCAATGAGTGGACATGTTTTCACTCTTGGTGGAGGTACAGTCTCTTAGAAATCAACCAAGCAAACTTTTGAAGCACATTCGACTATGGAAGTTGAGTTCATTGCCTTAAAGAAGGCGTGAACTAAAGGTGTGTATCTAAGAAATCTCTTAACAGATTTTTCATTATGGAATAGACTAGTTCAATCGGTGTCAATCCTAGCTAGAGCAAATAATTGTACTTACAATAGAAAGAATAGACATAATATTGTAAGGAGAATATTGAATAATGGTGTTATATCACTAAGCTTTGTCGTCATAACAAAATTTGGATGTTCCTCTAACAAAACCACTTGATAGAAAAGTGGTGAAACATACATCAAAGGGGATGGGACTATTAGTCCAATCGTAAATTAATGCGATGGAAACCCAACCTATGTGATTGGAAATCCCATGAAGTAGGTTCAAATGGGTAATAATGAAGTCATAGGATAACTTGTTGAGTATTGTCAAAAGATAGCTTAAGCTCTTAGTCGCTTCTATAGTGTAGACAATGGATAAACTACAACATAGAAAAGTGAGGGTTAAGTTGTTAAACTCTTAATGAATTCATAGCATATGCATGGTGCGGTTAATTGCATTTCGCACCTGATGAATTTACTTATATAAGTGTCAAAGTGGGGTTGCTTTCTATAGGAACTTAGGCTAAGTTCACTAAAGCACTCATAAAAACTAGGAGTGATATAAGGCTGAAATGTGTCAAATCGTATAGAACGGTAAAGTTTGAGGAAATTGAATGTAGGCTACTACAGACTTAGCAGACTTACACAAATGAAGAATGGTTCGAAAGATTTTACTCTACCAAACTTCAATAAATCCTAACATGTATATCTTAAGTATCGGTTCAAAGCCCAAAATACATAGATATCATTGCATTCAGTTTTCGATGGTTCAAATCCAAATTGATTTCCTTTTATTTTATATATATATTGAATTTGTGGGGAATTATTGTATTGAAGATTCAAAATATGAATCTTTAATATATGGACCGATCCAAAGTAGATGTGTTCAGGAAAAGTTTTTGGGCATATATAAACCACTTAGATTAATCCGATTGGTGTGAAATTCGAGAATAATGTTCAGTTTTGAATGTTTCTCTTCTGAATGCTTGTGTAACATATCTTCAAACACAAGTGGACTGATTCTCATGCCTAAGGGTATCTAAACATCTGTAGACACATCTCTAAATAATCTATAAACATTAGGGGTCTTTCACGTTAAACACACTTAGAAATCTCTATCTTCTCTCTCCTTCTCTCTTTTCTTTGTTTTCATTATTTCAGTTTGCAAACACTGTGGTTTGGATACAAACATTTTTTTTTTTTTGAATTCTCTTATTGGATTTGAATTACAATCATTGTCATTTGCTAAGGGACTTCTCAGACTGTGCAAGTTGAAGAAGCCAGTGTTGTTGAATCCTGTGGCAGTCGTTGGAAAACCTTGTCGCATCAATCAAAGGGAGGCGAATACCGTTTAGGACAACATCTTCGGATAAGCCTCGACAAAAACAAATAAATTTATTCTAATTTCATTTTTCTGATTAAATATTGTGTTGATTTTCTCTACACTAATTTTATCGTTGTTATTTGTGATTGAAATTAGAATATTGCAAAATTAGTTCTTTGCAATAATTTTGATCTTCCATTTATGTTTATTTCTGTTCAATCAACAATATTAATTTAATTGTCTCTTTTGTTTGTTCCATTTCTATCTTCTAAAATTTGAATTTCTTGTGATTTTATAACAACAAGAGTCACCTACAATGGAGAGGGCTACTAGGATTATCGAGCATTGATAAAGCAAAGGATCAATGGAGGAAAATGATTGTGACACTGAAATCGAGCCCTGATATCTAATCGAATCAATGGAACAATGATCAATTGTTTGAAATTCAAGATGCAACTGAAAAGAGAAGAAACCTACATTAAGGCAATCATTCATCCATGATAATAAATAAATAAGTATAAATTCTAGCCATGGAACTAACAGGAAAATGCACAGGTCACACAGTTGATTTGGGTTAAACCATTAAAGTTACTGCTGGAGTTTGAGTCAAACTAGATGTCCATGTGGGCATCCAAACTCACCCAAAACTTTTCCAAGACTTATTCAATGTGTTGTAGATAAGTTCGAGTGGGAGTAAGAGTCCTAAGTTGGCTAAAAGTCCTCCACAAAACCTCTATAAATAGGGATATACACCAAAAATATGGGTACACTTTGCAAAATCTTTTAGCTAGCATTATCTCCTCTCTCTTGAACTCTTCTCTCTCCTTCTGTAAGTGTTTATGGCGTGGAAGTTCTCCATCACTCTTATAGTGTTGGTGTTGTGGCAGGCGTTAGTGTTCCACTCTAATAAATCAGCTTTCTTTCTTTGCAACGTCGATAAGAATGGTTCAATTTCTTCCATTGTAGGATTGTCTCTATGGTGTGCACAATCTCCATCTCCTTTAAGTTTGCAATAGTTACCATGGATATAGAAAATTACCATGTTATATTATGAGGGATATTATGGTCAATACATATATATCTTTTCTTGAGAATTTTAAAAATATTTATGATTCATGGGTATTTCAGTAACACCGTGTCAACAATCCCCCTTCTGCCATGGGAGTAATGTCATGTTAGAAACCAAAGGGTCGGTTCTAATGTTTTATATTGGGGAAGTAGATGTAAATATCTCTTCTATTTTTGTCTTAAAGCTCCTTGTATTTTTATTTTCTTTGGTATAAATGATTGTATGTATATTTGTTTGCCTACCATGTATGTAAATCTTGTGTGACCAAAATTAGTATGACCAATATGTGATTGCACAATGGGCTGACAAGTGGTATGTATAATAAGGTTAAAAACATTAAAAAAAAAAATTGCTCAATTTAAAAAGCAGGTGCCCAAAAAGAGACTAACTTCAAAAACACGTCAGGTGTGTCAGTCTGTGGTGTGTCACACATTGATCACAACCATTTTAGTCATAGAAGATTTGTTCCCACTTGCCTCCCTTATAAATTTCCATTTGCTAATGCATTCTTCCTCCTCTCATCATTTAGGATTTAAAAATGCCTGAAAAGGATGACACAATGAAACCTTTTTAAGGGAAAAATCTCACTAAGAGTAATTCTATTATGGATTGCATTGATGTTAGCCTCTTGCCGATGGGTAGTGTGGGGTTGCTAATATTGCAACAAAATCATTTAGGCGCTGTCTAATTGCATGGGAAGTTTGAGAAATGAGGTAAAGTGAAATATGATTTCTCTCAACTTTTCAGAAAGGTGTTTGGTTGAAATAAAAAGTTGTGGAGAAGTTAAATTTTGTTGCAAGTTTTCCAAAGGAAAAGCAAAAATGCTATCGTTTTTTTTTTACGGAAAATGTAACTTCCAGTTTTTGGAAAGTTGGAAAATAGTTAGGAAAAAAATATTTTTCCATCCCTAAAACTTTCCATGTAATCAAACATGAATAAAGTTGTGTAGTTAGGAAATTGGATTTATTTTTCCTCAAAAAAAATCAATTTTCCATTCAAACAACGGAACCTAAGCAATGAAGTGAAATATGAAATCCCTCAACTTTCCAAATGGTGTTTGGTTGCTAATAAAAAGTTGTGTAGTTAGGGAAGTTGATTTACTTTTCCTAAAAATAAAATTTAACTTTCCATGCAACTAAATAGAGCATTTAGATAAAAAAGAGTATTATCTTTTAGATAAGTAAATAATTTTGTTGACCACAAAAAAGAATTACAATCTTTTGTGTGTGTGTGTGTGTGTGTGTGTGTGTATATATATATATATATATATATATATATATAT
>JAOXJP010268005.1:0-20410 GCA_025762735.1 Platanus orientalis | reverse complement strand
GTCCATTTAAGTCACCTCCTATAAATATTCTCTCAGACTCGGGAATTCCCTGAACTAATCCATCCATGTTTTCCCAAGATTGTTTTTTAGTAATTTCACCTAGTCCCATCTGTGGTGCGTAAGCACTAATTATGTTGATTGTCTCTTTTTCTAAAACAAGTTTAATTGCTATAATATTTTGGCATATACCAGACAAACATTGAACTTGAAAAATCCCATGAAATCTGTACCTGATTATCCCTTAATATAGCATGATCTCGTTAACTCTTAGAAATAGGCAATTGTTTGCTTTTTTTGTAAGTATATAGGTTGAAGCCATATCCTCTGGTCCGCTACATGTTGAAAACTAATGCCATTAATAACCTACCATTAACAGCTCATTAATTAAGTATTCAAAACTATGTTTTCAAAATTGTCTCTCTCAATTGTTTAGTCCCACATTGGTTAGAAACAAAAATATTATGCAATATATAACTTCTAACTCTTCATCACTCTTGTGCGTTTTGAGAGACTCACTCTCTCTCTTGGCTGTTACGGTGCAGCTATGCACCTTGCTCACACATGGGCACAGGTACGAGCAAGGGTTTGGGCGCAAGGGTGTTGGAGGCACACTTTGCACTTTGCACATGTGCATCATCAAAGGATTGCAAAATTCCCTTTCGATGGTCCATGTCATCAAAGGGTGAAGTTGTTGAAATCCCACTTCTACTATAAAAAGGGGACTTAGGCTCCAAGTGGGCGAGTAAGGAAAATTTTATGGGCTCTTACAAGTGGAGATCTAAGAGGAAGAAGAAGAAAAAGAAGAGAAAGAGGAAGGAGGTGGCGAATGAGGGTTCTTACTTTCTCTTCTCTCTTTCTCCCATAAGTGGATATCTCATGGAGAGTGGGTGGAGTTGTTGAAATCTCACTTCCACCATAAAAAGGGGACTTAGGCTCCAAGTGAGGGAGTAAAGCAAAAATTCTAGGTTCTTGCAAGTGGAGAACTGAGAGGAAGAAGAGGGAGGTGGCGAAAGAGGGTTCTTACCTTCTCTTCTCTCTTTCTCCCTTAGATATGTGTTGCAAAACACATGTCCTTGTAAGCGCATGGATCTATATCTCCCTTGTCGGAGCTTTGTAAGGCATCCTTAGGTTAGAAAACCACCTCAACCAAGTGTTGAAGTGTTCACACTTGTGAACCTCCACAAGGCTTGATAGTGCTACCGTGGTCTTTTTGACTCGATTCTCATATATGTTTATTAACTTGATAAGGGGACACTCTGTCGAATTTTTTTGAAAAATTTGAACATGTCAAAATGGGCATTTTTTAACACCTAGCTCCTTAAAGGGCAATAAGTTATGCAGGGATGTATTCTACGTCTTTGTTGGGCCGTGCAAGCCTATTAAAAGACAATGAATTTGATTATGAACTTAGTTGTATCCTAGAGGTAGCTTGGCATGCTCCCTTGCACAATCTTGTGGGAGGCCTCGACTATCAAAAAACGGATAAAATGGCATCTTTATGTCTCAGGTCACTCGGTTTTAATTTTTATTAAATTAAATTACTTGACTTTAAGATTGTGGACTTAACAGATTTTTTTTTGAATTATTTGATTATAGATCCAACAATTTGGAGATATGTCTACTCTCGCTAAAATTGCGAATGTGAATGTGAATCATTTTCTTATCGGATCTGATGTCAACAAATTTAATGGAGATAACTACAAGTGATAGGAACACCAGATCTTGTATTGGTTCAAACACCTTGAAGTCAAGTATGTATTATTTAAGGATCCTCCCATATATCTTGTCCCCGTAGGCACCACTGAAGCAGGGATAAGGGTGGTTGCCCTTGCTAAAGAAATCTAGGTCGTGATGATGAAACGTGCACTTATCATCTTTTGGAGTCATAGATTGACAAACTATTCGAACAAATTTTTTGACAAAGTGAAAACTGCTAGAGAGCTTTGGGAAGCTCTAAGAGTTGTTTACCTTGATGAAGAATCTGGCAACCAGAAATACCAAGTATAGAACTACTTAGAATTTAAGATGGTTGACAATAAGCTGATTCTTAAGCAAGTTAAAGAGTTGTGAAAGACAGTTGATTTAATGTTTGTTTCTAGGGTGCTACTTCCCCCGAAATATCAAGTTAATGTTGTAATTGCATAGATTCCACCATCTATTAAGGATTACAGGCTCCTGTTAATGCATAAGCGAGAAGATTTGTGCATGAAAGTCTTGAAACATTATCTTCATGTTGAGGAAATCAACAAGCTCAAAAGGAAGAATGATGACCACTCTGTTAAGGCTCAAAGTTTGACGACAATAAACCACTGAAATAGAAGTGGTCTAAGCTGAAGTCCAAGGATGGAGAGAAGCCTTTTAAGAAATAGAAAGTCAAATTTCCCTGTTACAAGTGTTGAAAGTCAAGTCACTTGGCTAGTAACTGCCATAGTAAACAGTACCACTTTTGATAAAGGAAAACAAGTTGTCGAACTAGAGAAGACCGTTATCATGATCGCTGAAGTGAACCTAATTGGAGATGAAGTCGAATGGTGGCTAGACATAGGTCTTACCCGTCACATTTGCAATGACAAGAATATGTTCAACTCCTACGAAGTAGTGAATGTAATGAACATGTACATGAAAAACTCTGCCAGTTCCAGTGTTAGTGGCAAATGAGAGGTTGAGCTAAAATTCATTAATGGAAAATTTGTATTTTTGCAACAAGTATTATGTTGTTTGTCTGGTAGAGGGCGATCCATTGTCATACAAAGAAGCTATGTCATCCCATGATGCTGTCTTTTGGAAATAAACAAAAGATGATGAAATACACTCCCTTATTTCCAACCAAACATGGGTGCTGGCGGATCTACCTCAGGGTTGTAAATCCATCGGTTATAAGTGGGAGCGGGACCAAAGGATACGACTCCATATAGGCTGTTTGCAAACCATTAGACTATAAACTCCTAAAAACATAGCTAAGAACCAAAAATTACATTGAAACAAATGATTTTTTGAAATATTTTTTGTCCTTACAAATCGGCAATAGTTTGCAAACATTATAGCTATATGCAAAGCCTTTGCTTTAAAAAACTAGAGGAAAAAAATAATATTAGTATTAAGATATATCTATTTTTCTTACAAATCGACAACTATTTTTTTAGCATACAAGATGTATAAAAACAAAACCCCATGAAACACCAACAAAAAAAATGAAAGACCCCTGTCTCCAAAATTGGGCATCGTTTGCAAGCATACAAAATGTATGCAAAATTGTAGACCAAGAAATCACAAAAAATGCACAAAAAATGGATTAAAAAAAAAAGGAATGGTAACTTAACAATCAAAGAATGTAATAGGCACTCATTTTTTTTAAAGATCTCTTTGAGTCATGTTATGCTCGTGATGACATGACTAAAACCAATTAATAATTGGGTTCAATGTTGGGTCAGATAGGCCATTTGCTTGTTGAGTTGGGTGCCAACCTGTTCCAATCGGTCCAAAGTCATCTTTCTTTTAAAAACCCATAAACCCGTAATTTTCTATGACTCTGGTTTTTTAGATCCACCCCAAATCCAATACCACCTAAATTTACATTTTCCAAATGCAAACCATCATCCACCAAGAATGATTGTGTATGTTGACACAAACTTCTATTGGCATTTTATTGATTGACACATGATGGCTGAACACTTTTTGAACGTTTTACCACAATACAACACGTGTTAGCTTATAAGTCACTATAGACATTATGGAGATTTTTTTTTTTTTTCATCACAGAACATTTGCCGGATGCCAATATAATTGTCTATGATGACTTTTTATTTATTTATTTTTATCACAGATAGGACTGTTAATTGAGTTGGATTGAGCTAGGCCAAGGTTTGCCCAAACTTAGCCTGAAATGTTTTACTCTAGCCCAAACTCAGTCTGAATACAACTTCGGGCCTAAAAATTTGACCAAAACTCAACCCATTTTAAAACAGTGGGCCTCGGGCCGAGTTTGGACTAACTAAATTAAAACTCTTTTTATTAAATTTTTAGTTGATTTTAGGCCCATAATTGCACCTAAATACATATTATATGAGGTTTTTTTAACAGTTGACACTTGAACTATTTGATGATAGTAAATTTGTTAAAAATATATGGATTCAAAAAGAATAAAATAAATATAGAGCTAATGTCATCATATAAATAAAATTATTATTTGCTAACTAATTTGGGTTAAGCCGGGTTGGACCTCAAATTGAACTTGAGCATGCCCAAACTTAGCTCAAATAAAACTCCAGGCTTAAAAGTTGAGCCCAAACTTTGCTTAGCCTGAAATTAGGTTAGCCCAATTCAACTAATTTTCAGGTTGGATGTGTCGGGCTTCGGAGCAGCCCGACCCAATTTATAGCTTGGATTATCCAAGATAATTAGGAACTTCTAATAGCAACTCCATACCCCATTATGTTTACCCCTCCCTTTTCCCCTTCACACCTCTACCCTACTTAAAATACCTCACTTATTTTCTCACCACACCCCCATTCACCCCTCCCCTTCTTCCTATTCGGCAGTGACGGCAACGGCTACCCCTTTCCACCCCCACCCCCTCTCTCTCTCTCTCCCTCTCTCCTTCTTTCTTTTCTGTGGACCTGTTCAACCTTACAAGTCTAGACAAAGGGCCTTTGTTCAACCTTGCTATTTTGAACCTAGGTCTTTTGTTCGGACTGCAAGGTTGAACAAAGGCTAATAGATCTGAAAATGAGGAAGAGAAAGATGGAAAGAGAGAAAGAGAGTGGGTTGCCGTCGCCAACGTGTTTTGGCTATTGCTGTCACCACCGCTGTCGGAAGCAGGAGGGGAAGGGAGAAACGCAAGGAAGAAGGGAGTAAGAGGGGGATAGGGTGTGGAGATAAGGTTAGAAGGGTAATTTTAAACATAGGTATTGATTGGAATTAAAAAAAAGGGGGGAAAAGAAATTTTGGAGGTGTTGTGAGAAGCTCCCGAGATAATTTTTTCTTTGAATTTATCCCTAATTTTGAAAACGTGCCGCCAGTACATCGTTTTGGAACAGGCACTTATTTTTCTCTCTCAAGATACTATAAATATAACTTATTCTCTCTCTTATGTCTAACCCAGTCCCCCTTCTCTCTCCCAGATTTCAAATTTGCTCCGACCGCGTTCTCTTCACGCCGCTAGCCCTGTTTGTCCCTTCCTCCCTCTGTCTCCATCCCTAAACAATGAGGAAAGCTTCCAAGAGAAAGGCGAACAAGAAGGAAGAAAGCAAATCTCCTGAAGAGCTCCCGAAAGAATCCACCAAAGCTCCAAGCAGAGGAAAGCGGGTCAAGGCTCCTGGTGCTTCGAAACCTCAAAACGAGCCTGAATTTTTCCCTGAGACGCGAAATCTGGTGACTCATCCTTGATCCTCGATCTATATTTTTTTCTTTGTTTCGATTTGAACTGAGTTGTTTTTGGAGCATTGATTGGTTAGATTTAATTCTTAGGGTTTATTTTGTGTCAGTGAGCTTTTGATTTCTGGATGTTTATGTATTTCTTTGGTAGAGGATTATCTTTGAAGTTTTGGTGGAGATCTTGAGTTTGTCTTTGTTGGATTAAATTTTTTTTTTCTTATTTGCAGAACTGTGCTATGATTGAAATATAGGGTTTTTTACCGATTGGAAACAAATTTTTTAATTGAATATTTTGAAGATCTTACGAACATCCGCATAGTTTGATTCATTTTTAATTGTATTTCAATATCTTTAGAGCTGAAAGAGTTCGTATTCTACCGATTTTCTATTATCTATTGAGCTGCAAAATTTTTCTTTTGAAAATTAACTGCATTATCGAGATGTTCAGCTATCAAGTACTATTAATGGAAATAATCTACCCAGTAAGCAAGTCAGTTTGGCGTTGCTTTTGTATTCTGCTTTATTGATCCAATTTCTGGCTTCTGATTGGTAGGAAGATTTATGGAAGGCTGCATATTCTGTAGGAACAGAGGTTTGACTGGACTTCTCTCATCATTTTTTATTGATTAGTCTGATTGCCAATATGAAATCAACGGTTGCTTGATTTAGATCCGAAACTTTTCGGATATTTGTCTATTACTTTCTTACTGAAAATTATGTATTGATTGCAGTGGGATCAATTGGACTCAGTTTATCAGTACAACTGGAATTTTTCAAATTTAGAAGTGAGTGCTATGTTTATATCATTGGATGATGTGCACTTAATTGTTGGTTTCTTTTTCTTTCGGAGAACTATGCATATATCAAGTAATGTAATATTTAGCTCAACTTGGTATCTAAGAAAAAATAAAAAAGCAAAACCAGCCAGAATTATCATAATTTGGAAAGTTCTTTTTGTGGTCAGAATGCATTTGAAGAGGGTGGAGTGCTTTATGGGAAGAAAGTCTACCTTTTTGGTTGTACGGAACGTAAGTAACTTATATGATTTGGTCTTTTAATTAATCTTGCTGCAGATTATGTTTACAACTCCTGAATTTTGGTGACAGGTTTTTACCTCATCTAATAATTAGCAGAGCATTGCATCCATCAGTGTTGCATATGTGATTTATCTTTTGAATTCCAATATTTGACACTTGATGCCCAGTCCACTATTTTCATCCATTTTTGTTCACTTTCAACTTTGCAAGAATCATATGCTTTTTTTGCTTTCTTCGAACTTAAAGTGTCAAATATGTGAAATTACTTTATTTATATTTTATGTTATCCTTGTCCTTCATTTACACTGTCTTCCTGTTTTATTCAGCTCAAATGGTTTTCTTGAAGGGTGAAGGAAAAGTGGTCTGCATTCCTGTTGTGGTGGCGGTAAGTTAAGTTAGCCATTATTTGCTTAAGACCCGAACTTCTATCCTTGAGTTAGTGTAGGTGGTATTAATTTTCATGCAGGGTTCATTGAGAAGTCCAAAGTTTTATTGTTGACTAGGCTATATGGTTTTCTTCCTTTGAACCAAATTGAGACTTTTTAATATCTTAGATTAACTAAGCTGCAAACCATTATGGAGTTGAGAGCTCTTGATGTCATGCCCACTGCTTTTTCTTCTGTTTCCCTTTCCCCTTATTTTTTATTTTAGTTACTATTACTAACTTTTTACATCAGGCCTACATCTACCTCTTTTAAAATGGCCAATCTAGCTAGGCTGAAAGTTGGCCTGCTTTATGGACCTTCCCAATTCCATTTCGTTATATTGGAAAAACACTTGTAACTTGGAATTGGACACATATACTAGCATCACGCTAAGGCAACAACTATATACACAGTTACATTAGGAAGCCTGAAATGTTGATACACTTATATAGTTGTATTATGTTTGCATGTGTGCACCATGCATGCCTGTGTGCATTCAACTTGCACATAAATACATTTAGTAGTTAAAAATTAAAGAAGGATATATGAGATTTTCTTCTAATACTGGTTTAGATAAATGTTTTGGGTATTTGGGACATTTTATCCCCCCCCCCCCTCTTTAAATAGAAGCTTCCTTTCTGAATGTGACAATGCCCTGTGCTTTTTTCTGCACTTGGTTCATTATGCATAATTTATTAGATAGTATTGATGTTCATAAACTAGTGTGTGAAAAGTTTAATATAAACTTCTACCTTTAAATGGTCGCAAATCATCGAAAACATACATTTATATGCATGTGTACATGTGCAATTATACCTACATGGATTCATACTTATATACCAGATCTCTTTTCTATTTTTTTTCAAAGATTTCTATTCTTTTTTAGATTGAAGTGCTTAGATATGTTTTAATTATATACATTACAAGCTGCGTTAGTAAATTCAAGCTCATTTAACTTTTCATTTGCATTTGTTGAAACAGGTTGTGTCTCCTTTCCCACCTTCAGATAAGATTGGTATCAATTCAGTTCAAAGGGAAGCTGAAGAAATAGTACCAATGAAGCAAATGAAAATGGACTGGGTTCCGTATGTTCCTTTGCAAGATAGGTATCGTCTGCCATATTTTTACCATGGTTATCTATAAATTATGTGCTTCTTTCCCAAGTAATTTCATCTGTGTTCCGGAGTAGATGCCAATGCAAAATATCTGGCAGAAATTCTGAGGATCAGATAATAGCCAGGAGAGCCCCATGCTTCTGTGTTGAATACCCTTTCTGAGTGGTATTCCATGAAATATGAGTTTTATGAGGGTCTTTGATTTTCTTTATTTTCTGGGGATGATTGATGTCTTAAGGGCTGTGGGTTTGGTTTGGTCTTGTATCTGTTCTCTGTCTTTCATCTCTTTTTCTTGTTTCTTTGGTCACTTCCCTGGTGAGCTTTGTTACTATTTTACTTCTTTGCTTTTTAATGGTATATGATTCAGTACCTTAAAAAAAACGAATTTTTTCTTTATCACATAAATGATTCATATGTAATTTCAATAATGCATTTTACAGGGATAGTCAGGTTGACAGATTGAAGTCTCAAATTTTTATCTTGAGCTGCACTCAAAGAAGGTACTGATGCTTTATTTTGTTGTGCTCTAAATTTTATCTTGTATAAGTTGACTTCTGCATTCTAAGTTGCTCTACCATGTCACGGAGCAAGTCATGCCGAAAGTTTTGGTGAATTGGAAGAGAAATGGTCTTGAACTTTCGACATAGATTATGCTGCTCTATTCATTATTGCTTTTCTCACATTTTACTGTCTTGGCCACATCATTTATCTATTTTTTTTTTTTCAATATATTTTTTCTATTATTTATTGCATGTGCCAACCAAGCTTGAATTTGCACATTCTGTGGCATATCCAGGTCCTTATCCAATATCATATTTTCTTGTGGCTGAAAATGTCCAAATATGTTTTAGTTTGTGAACTAAATAATAATGTTCCTAAGCCTGAATGTTTTACAGTTTATATCATGAGCATATTATAGGATTATGTTTTGTTTGATTTAATAGATGCTCGTGTTCATATACATACACTCACTGGTTTGCTAATTGATTTTTTGACAGCTAGAATCTATTACATTTTGTTAGTATGATTACATTATAGTATGGTGTTTTGGTTGATAATTTAGATGTCATTTTTTTTTTTTTTTGGGGGTAATTTAGATTGTTGTGATTGAGTTGTAGACGTTTGAGTTACAGATGAATTACGTTGGTCAGACAGAGGTTATCATGATGATGCTGGCATTAGAGCCAAGTGGGGCCCACACATGGCCCTGGTAGGGTCCACACAAGAAGACCATGGAGGAACACTTGACCTCATCTCAAGATAGAAGTTATGTTTCTGTTTGTAGTTTTATTTTAGAGGTTTTACTGCTTTATTTAATAGTTTATGAATTATTTAAGTTAGGACATGGGGGGTATTACGGTTTTTGTTTTTGGGCAATTTAGGCAGCCCCTTTTTATTAGTAAATAAGGGCTGATCGACTACTCTATGAGAGAGCCATGATTGTGGCTATTTTTGTTATAGTTTTTTTTTGAGAAAGTCTTTTATAAGTTTTAGGAAAGAATCCACTTTAGGTCTAGTTTCTAATTATAGTAGTTTCTTAATTCTTTTGAATTTTGAATCTTTAAAAAGGGAAGTACCCCATTGTAATCGACAATGATGACTTATGAATAAATTTTTTTGAATGTGTTTTGCTCTCACGAGTTGGCTGCAACCTTCTTCAAGTTTTGGTGCTGGTTTGATACTTCTCCTATCCTTCAGCTTCTTCTCCATCTTTCTTCTTCTTCCTCTACTTTCTTTCGTTATTACTTGCTGCCATACCTGCAGACCCTCATCAAACCAAACTTTCCTTTTGATTTCTAGCATAAGACCCTAATTTCCACATTCCCATACAATCATCCAGACCCTAAACTACTTTCCCTTTTCTTAAATCAAAACCTCCTCCATTAAACCCCTTTACCTGCGGCACCCTTTCTCTGTATTTCATACCCTGCGGCTATTAGAGAATGAGGAATCTCTGAATTTTCTGAAGTCTGGAAAAAGATCTCCAGGGAATTGTACCTGTGGAAGCATCAGGTTCGAATACTCTTATTGCTCCTTGATTTTGTTGAAGATTCCTATTGACAATGCTGGACAAATCCACTGATTATCCACGAGGTATTGCTCTTTCTACTATACTGATTTCACTGAGAGAAGTGCTGTTCTGAAGCCCTCTTGTGCGGTTGTTCTGATACCACAAAACCATCAGAATTTTTTTTCTAGATCCACTTCCCATCAGGTCTGTGTTGACCAGTTGGTTTGCTGTCTGATTTCCTTACCTTATTGGCTGCTCAGCCCCTAATTCTATGGATCCCTGCCTATCCATGTGCTGTTAGTCTCTGCACATCACTACTTCAACCACAATATATTTACTTGTAGCCTGTTGTCCTGGTACCCTGACCTGCCTCAATCTGCCTATGTTTTGTACCTAATCAACCTACCACAAATCCATCATACCCTGCTGTTTTCTTCCTGGTCAGACCTTGTTGAACTTCTATTGCTACTCACTGCTAGCACATGTTCTAAACCTGTTTAATACCTATATTATTTTATCACACCCTGCTGTTCTGCCCTACAACTAACCCAAACAGCAAGTGCTTAATCTGTCCCAAGCCTTTCTCAACTCACTTGTTACCTGCTGTGCTACTACTTACAGTACCATAAACCTTCTTTTTTCAACCCGTGTTATCTACCCACTTAACCTCCATAAACTCCTTTGCATCTGTCCTAAAGCCTTATACATATATTCACTATTTGAACTCAAAACTGAATCTGTTTGACCCTTGTGTTGACTCTGATTTGACTCAATACCATTTTCTTTTTATAAATACCCAAGAGCCTTACCTACCGTTTACCCTGTCTTACATTTGGACTATAACCATTAGGGTAGAGCCTTTTCTAGGGGCTGTGCTGCATCAATATTCGTATCAGAGCTTCTGTGCTGCATCACATGATCATTGAAAGAGGTAGGGGATATTCAGATAAAATCTGGTTCAAACCTCAATTGGTGACATGGTTGTCAGAGAACTTGAAGTTGACCGCTTGACTTCCAGAAAGGGATAAACTCGCTAGAACGAAGGACGGAGGGGATAAAGTGATGGTGATGAATTGTCAGGCTTACAACCGGGGTCGGTTTGTTGAAGTGTATGTAAATCCCCGTAGTGGTAAAGAAAGATGGATCATTATTCTCGAGGAAATCAAAGGTTGTGGTTGGGAAAAAATGGCATATGTGTTGATAGAAAACTTTCTGGAGGGTGAGAAACCAAGAATCACTAGCGGTTTTGAGAAGAAAATGAGGAGTTCCCTCGTCTTCCACGACATAGCAGGAGGGATGGGATTAACCAAAGGGATGTGTGCAGTTAGGTGAGGAAAGACATCTTTAGCTCTTGGCCTCTAGCAATATGTATCGAGAGAGTGGATGAAGGGCTGTTGTGGCCGGCGATTGAGGAGATGATTCAGAATGCCATATTGAGAAAAGGGCGGCCCTCGATCATTCCTCTTGAGGTTAACAGAGGATTGATGTTTGGTGATTCTTGGGCTGAAGCTTGTTGGTTGGATGCCAATGGAACTCGGTGGATTGCACTTAGGGGACTACTGGGTGTTTCACCGATGGATGCCGTATATGGGAACTATTGCAAATGGAACCCTTTGTCTATCAAGGTGGGTGCGTGTGAGAGGTTTACCTCTTCATCTTTGGAATAATGCCAAGTTTGTGGAGATTGATGAGGTGTGTGGAGGCATTGCTAATATCGATCCTTCTTCGGGGAACTTGTCGGATGCACGATGGGTTTGATTGAAACTAAGGCCTTGCGATCCGGGTTCTATACCTAGACTGATGAAGGTGGAAGATGGAGAAGGTGTTTATTAGTTTTGGATCACCTTGGAGGACGTGAGGGATAATTGGCTTGGAGGTGGTGAGGCAAAGGCCATGGATGTTGATAAAAAACCGTGGTTTCCTGGTTAGGTAGTAAGAAGTTTATCATTATCGGATTTTCGCAAAACCAGTGGTGAATACCACCTATTAATTCAAATTTTGAATTGGCATCGAGTTCAATGAGTCGAGACGGAAGGAGGAATGCTTCGAGTGATATGGACCTTTTTTCCCTTAAGGTTAAGGTGATGGGAGAGAGGGATAGGACTAATCTGTCTTTTCGGGGTGATAAAGGAGTACATGCAATGATTGGTGCACAAGACAAAAATATCCCCCTTAAAGTCAATAAAAGGGGTGTGGTTCCAGGGTGGTTTCGTCCTTTTTGGGCTTGAGTTAACCAAATTTTTGTATCCCAAAAATGACCTTAAGGATGCATTAGAGATTTCATGGGCTTTCTAATGGGCCGTGGGTTTCAAAGGCTTCTAAGATTGATACGGTGGGTCTTGGGCCCCAAACTAAGGAATGGGTCATGGTCCATTTCAGTAGGGCTTTGAACCCAGTGGAGCAATGAAGAGAGGATTCTCATATGGTGTGAAATGTGTGATGTCCTGGATCTTAAACCCTGGGCCACTTCAGAGGAATTTGGAAGCCAGGGAAGTATTTGGTGGGAAAGGAACTCTCAATCGTCGAGGAGTGCATCATTGGGAGTGAGGACGACGATTATCTGCGGAACGTTTTTGGAGAGTGTAATGTAATGACTGATGAAGGCATGGAGGATGATGGTCGGATGAACTTGCGTAATGATCCATTTGAGATTAGATCGTCGGTGGGAGCTCTTGAGGAGGAGGCTGAGGTCTTTGAAACTGTGGAGGTCTGTAATCCCATAGGGGAGTTTATCAATAGAAGATTGCAACTTCAATGCTTAGAACCGATAGGTGTGGAAGGGTCTTATAGGTATGATATGCACATCCCAATCAATGTTTTCTCTCCTTTTGTGTGTGAGGGGGTGAAGACTATGAAAAGAGGAGATTCTTCAATGGCCTTGGTGCGAGTTGAAGAGCCTGCACATTTTCTTCTTGATGTTTCCAAATGGGTGCTAAGCCAAATTGAAGTGGTGAGTTAGTTTCTGGGTATTTCTTTTGAAGGGGTGGAACGATAGGCCTTAGACTTTTCTATGGCACTGGAACGAGAAGTTTCTGCTTAGGGTTTTCACAGTAAGAGCCTTAGAGTCCCTTTGAAGTGAAGAATTTGAGGTGTGATATTAACTATGACAGAAGTGTGAGTAGTGTGTTGGAAAGGGCCTTAAGCCCTCAGAGGAGGTTGAGGTTTGCCGGTTTTGTCTACTTGGGTTGATATGGTTTGTAATGAATTTTTCGGTTTTATTGTGGAATGTAAGGGGCTTGGGGAGCTAGGAAAAAAGAGTGGTTGTGAAGGAGGTGGTCAGGAATTCCAAGGTAGAGGTACTTTTGCTTCAAGAAATGAATTTAAAGGAATTAAATAAATACATGTTGTGTCAGGTGTGCACTTTCGATATTGTGGGTATGTACCTGCCGTTGATTGGATGTCGAAATGTTATGGAACAACTCCTTTCTCAATTCTTTTAAACAGGTCGGTAGTTGACTACTTCCATGGCAAGAGGGGGCTTCGTCAAGGGGATCCTTTTATCACATTTTCTATGCATAGGCGTTTAGTGCTCTCCTTAATAGAGCTTTTCAGGGTGTTATGTAGGAGGGTTTTGTGGTTGGAAACAATGGGGTTAAGATCATGCATCTTTAGTTTGCGAATGACACTCTGATTATGTGTAAAATTCGGTGAGATAACTAAAATACCTAAGATGTGTTATCAGATGCTTTGAAGCCGTCTCGGTTATGAAGATAAGCCTTTCATGTATTATGGAGTGGAAATGATGGATGACCTTTGGAGGTTTGCGAAAGTGTTGGGATGTAAACAATGGTCACTCCTTGCTATGGATTTAGGCATGCCTTTGGGAGCTCTGTTCAAAAGCAAGGTTGTTTGGGATGTAGTGGTGGAAAGAATTCATAGAAGATTGGTTGGATGGAAATGGATGCATTTGTCAAAAGGAGGGAAAATGACCTTAATTAAGTCAATTCTTGCAAGTCTTCTGATTTATGTCATGTCCCTTTTTGTCATTCTTTTGGCAGTGGCTAATGAGATTGAAAAATGTCAAAGATCTTTTCTTTGGAGTAAGGGGAAGGAGGCTGAGGGGTTGAACTTAGTAGCTTGGAAGGAAGTTTGTAATCCAAAAGAAAAAGGAGTATTGAATTGGTCGTTTGAAGGAAGTTAATGTCTAAATGGCCTTGGAGATTTGGGGTGGATCGTGGTAGCCTTTGGAAACAAGTGGTTGTGGAAAAATATGGGATGTTAAACCTTTGGGAAACTAAAAGGCCAAGAATCCCGTATGGTGTAAGCTGTTGGAAGGGGATTATGAATCAGTTGGAAGATTATAGAAAAGCTATCCGAGTTGATGTTGGGAATGGTTTGGATACTTTTTTTTAAAGGATAAGTGGTGCTCTCATCGGCCACTCTTGATGGAAGCCCCTCTTATTTTTTCTATAACTTGGGATAAAAATGTTTGGGTTGCAGATTATTGGGATTGGACAAATGAGACGGGGGTGTTGGAACATAAGTAAATGACTCGTCTCCTCGGGTAGGGGATACTTGTATTCCAAGAAGGGATATGATTAATTCTTGCAAATGGACCCTTGGGAAACATGGGGCTTTTTCAATCAAATCTTGTGGAGAGCTATTTTTGGGGTTGGGGGAGTCTTCTTATATGTGGAAGATATTGTGGGGTACCAAGGTGCCTTCAAAGGTCTTATTCTTTTTTGGGCAAGCTTGTAGAGATCAGTTGTCCACCATTGTTAATCTGCAAAAGAGGGTTATGATACTTCCAAATGGATGCTCGTTATGCCATAAAGAGTAGTTGGTGAATCACATCTTCATCCATTGGCCTTTTTCCATGGAAGTTTGACACAAAGCTCTTAGGGAGGTGGGGGGTTCCATGGGCTTTTTTTTGCATAGTTTTGAAAATCGGATCGGCAATAGAACCGGTCAGACAAGTGGTTCAGGTCCAACCGGTTTTGACCATTGATTTGTATGGTTAGATAACAGTTCACATAAACATACTAAATTTGTAATAAAATGCCCAAGATGCATGGTTTTTAAGAAAAGCTACAACTCTAGACTCTTGTCTTGACAAGGAATGTAAATAAACTTCATTTTCTATAAGAAAACTCTTAGCATTTCAACCAATCTACCTTTTTGATTCGCAGTGAGAAAACAAATATTGTTAAAGATGATGGGGGTTGAGAGTATGCTTTAGGGCTTTGTTTTTGTGGGTTCTTCTGTTGTTTGTCCTACACTCCTACTTCAGAATTGATACTAAAGCATGAAATGAAGGGAAATATGATGAAGATCCCACTACAACCACTGTAGTACTCATCCCATGATGGTCAAATTAATTTACTATCTCTCTCTCTTCAGTCTTCAAGGACATCATACGGTGTATTGTTTCTTAAAATAATTATACCGACATTCTTATGTTCTCCTTTCTTTTATTAGTTTCAACTAGTAATTTTATTTATATATTTTTTCACCTAATTTTACTTCATTGGGGTTTTTCTTTTCTTCACTAATCTAGCTTTGGTGTATTTTGAAAAATAATACGAAGGTTAGAAATCTATATGTAATTAGTTATTTATAATCACAATACTTAAAACATACGATTCTCTGTACGTTTTTTGTTGGTAGGGTTGTGAAATGTGATGGTTTAGTTCTTCACCAACATTTAGATATTCTAAATTTAGAAATAGTTTTTCAAAAGAATTTTGAGATCTTCAACATCATTGACAGTTTCTAGAACTTTATAGATGAAGAAATGCTAAACCAAGTGCATGGCAAATCCTTCTCCCTGCACCAAACGGCATCATCGTAATCTTAGTTTTCTTTTGAGATCTTCATCAACATCATATCTGGATTTAGACTTCTTAAGGATCGACAAGTCCAACTAGTTGAACACAAGCTGAAGATGACATGACAGAATTACCACATCCACACTATCCATCATCTTCTTTTCAATAGCCGAACAAAGGAGGATTTTTTTTTTCTTTGGGGGGGGGTGATAAACCAACTAACAAAAAAGGATTTGTGTAGCGACGATTGAAGAAAGAAATTCTTAAATAAAGCAATCCTTTGTGACTGCGTGTGTTAGCAAGAAGTTCCCCTGCGGGTGCCGCCTTAGTTAGTTTTATGAAATAAAAAACTTTCCTAAGCTTGTGGTCAATGGGCTGGTTGATATGCTGTTGCTTTCTTCCTCCTCCCCTCCTCTAGTTGATGCTTCCCTCTCCTACGTCATTTTTTACTTCAAAGTTGAATCCATTCTTCACCATTGTCATCTTTTCTTCCCCACTCCTACTCTCTTTTTCTTAGATGAAATAATAGGGCTAAGTCTTGAAAGGACTTTGAGTTGGGAAAGGAGACAAAGAAGGGAAGTGGAAACGTTTTGGGAACTAGGGAGTTGGAATTGATAGGTGCATCGTTTGGGGAACTTGGGAATTGGAATTGATAGTTGCATTGGGAAGGGAATGAAGGGAGATGAAAAGCTTATGTTTCCAATTTTTTTTTTCTTTCTATTTGTTGAAAAAAAGTTAGAAAACAGCTAGTTTGATTCAAAATCTAGTTAGCCAAAAACCGGCCGGTTTTGACAGCTAGATCCGGGTTTTGTTTACTTCCGGTTTTGTTAGTGTTTTAAGTTGGATAGGTGTCCGGTTCATGTTAAACCGGGTTCGACTGTCTGACTCGGTCCGGTTCTCAAAACTATGATTTTTCGGAGTTACTTCTGGATGGAGTTTGGGGAGATTGTCAAAGAAAACGAGAATGGTTTGGGCTATGGTGCTTCTGTCTATTTTTTGGTTCATTTAGATGGAAAGGAACCTAGAATCAAAAGGAACCGACTTATATGGTGTATAGAAAGGCTTAAGATCGTTTTTGTTTTTGGGTTGTAAAGTGTAAAGAGTTTAGGGATAATTCTTTTGTAGATATAATAAAGAGAGGGTGGGGAAATGTTTTTAGAGGTTTTCTCTTTTTGTAGCTGGCTGGCTGGTTACACTTAGGGATGCCTTCTCCCTTTTTATTAATGCATTTTCCTTTTATCAATAAAAAAGGGTACTATGATATAGACCTCACACTTTGTTTATTGATGCCATTGATTGATAACTCTATTTGATGTTTTAGTTTTTTTACCACATAGATTTGCTCTTTAAATCCATTGCATTTTTTTTACTTAAAAAATATTAATGGTTTGATGTAATAAAAAAGGGTACTTTGATATAGACCTCACACTTTGTTTATTGATGCCATTGATTGATAACTCTATCTGATGTTTTAGTTTTATTACCACATAGATTTGCTCTTTAAATCCATTGCATTTTTTTTACTTAAAAAATATTAATGGTTTGATGTAGAAACTTCTAATTTTTCTTGAAATGTTCAATAGACAAGGAGGATGTGCATTGTTTTCCATTATATTTGTATTTGTTATTGTTCACTAGTAGGCCTGTCAATTAGGCCGGGCTGGCCTAAAGCCTGACTTGACCGGCTCAAAAATTGGGCGGGTTGCACAAGTTGAGTTTTGGGCTAGGCTGGGTTTGAGCCAAAATGTTAGGTCTGAACTAATTTTTGGGCTGGGCTTAGGCTCAAGTTATTTTAGTTTGATGCTCGATGTAGCTCGGTCCAAACTGAATAAAACTTGAAACCGGCCGAATCTTAGCCTGAAAGCCGAAAAAAATGATTGTTTTTGTATTAATGTTTTTCATTGGATTACTTTGGATGGTGAAGAAAAAAATGTTATTAAAACTTTAAAACTTCTAACTATATGGATGGTGAAAATATAAAAGGTTTTGGTTGTTAGAATAGAGAAAATAAATTTAAAAAATCTATCAACAACCATCACTTTGGCCAAGTGTTTAAGGCATGTGCCTATTAAGTACATGGGGTTTCTTTGCAAGAGTTCAAATCTTGCAGGTGACATTAGGGTTGTCAATTGGGTTGGGATGGCCCGAAGCCCGACTTATCCGGCCCGAAAAATGGGTGGGCTAGGCAAGTCAAACTTCTGGTTGGGCTAAGTTCGGGCTTAGGTGTTAGGCCCGAAGTGATTTTCGGGTTGGGCTCGGTTACAATTAATTTTAGCCTGAAAACCGACCTGAAATACTTAATAACCTAGCCTAAAGCCTAGCTTTAATATCTACCGGTGGATTAAATCTAATCCAACGGTCATTTGAATATATTCGAAGTCTCAAACCTTAAAGAATTTTAACCTAAATCATTTCACAGTTTAACCCCCTTGTTTTATTGGTCTCCCCTTATGCCGTTGCCATGGTGTTTTGTTGTCGCTATGTTTGTCATTGTATGTGGAAGCACCTTGGTTCAACTGCCTTGTGCAGCTGTGCCGGTTTGAGCACCTAAACTCCTTGCACCTCGGTCTCTCATCATCGTTGTGGATCGTGGTCTCTCTTTTTCGAGTATGTATTTTCTTCCTCATCTCTCTCTTCTCTCTCTATATATGTATCTTACCTCTTCTATTCCGTTTCATCTCACTCCACTCACTCACTCTCTCTCTTTCTCTCTATGTCTCATTTCTTCTATTTTGTCATTGGATGAACATCAACAGATGAGTTTAGAAGGGGATTGGGGAAAATGCCAGTGCCAAATCAACCATGTAGTGGATCTGATAGCGGGAAAATATGGAGGGGACACCAACTCGGCCGTTTCCTTTGATCCCTGGTATTTAACTTTGTTTACTTTCTTTTTGTTGAGCTGCAACAGTCATGTGAATTTAAAACGTTTGCTACTTTGCTAGAGAAACACTATTGTTTCTTTCATCTTCTTTGTTTGACGATGCTCGTTCTAGTTGATCATGTTGCCCTCAGTCCAACCAAAAAACTCTCCCTCCCCGAGGTTGAGAATGGTCAGCATCGAGATTCGTGTTCTGTTTCAAGGTTGCAACCTAATTTCTATTAGAAGAAGAATGCATGTTGGGTTGCTAATTTCGGGCTAGCCCACTCAACCCGAAGCTTGGTTTATTACATTGGGCTGGGCTTGGGGTTGGGCAGAGGTATTATACCTCGGGTTGGGCTGGGTTGACCTTAGCCCGGCTCAACCTGATCCGATTGACAGCTGTAGGTGACATGAAATTTTTGTCCATTTCAGGCTGCTTGAACTCGGCCTGAACCCCGAATAATTACAATGGGCAGGCTCAGGCAGAGGGGTTTGGGCTGAATTCGGGCTCGGGTTGGGGTTTCATACTTCGGGTTGGGCTCGGTTGACCCTTGCCTAGCCCGATTGACAGCCCTATTCACCACTATATATGTTCTAAGTCGGCTACATTGATCTTCCAACTTAAAAAAACCTCTAAGTGGAAAAAATATCTTTTTGTAGAGTTGAAGCTTTAATAGTATCTATATTGTGAGCAACTAATTCTCCTCTAATGATGGCTAAGAATTGCCTATCTTCTTCTTCTTCTTCTTCTTTTTTTCCTGGTGAGCCAAAAAAAAGAAAAACCTAGTCCACATGCCATATTTCCTCCACTTTTAAGATTTATTAGTCTTTCATTGGTTTACTTCAAGGTGGAGGTGAAATAGCGTTTTCACTCTTCGACCCAAAATTAAACTGACTAGTGGTAAATTTTGCATTAATTATAAAAAAATATGGTCATTTATCGATATATTTATACATCAACGAAGGCATTTGATTTTAGTACACAAATTTTTTACTTTCTTGCAGAGTTGTGCGTGTTTTGTCAAGCTACATAAGTGGCCCCTCTCTCTCTCTCTCTCTCCTCTTTTTCCCATTAATAGGGATTGTGACGGGTTGTGTTTGGTACCAGTTTTAGTCAACTTGAATCTGTCCTAGAAACCAATATGGTCAATTGGTCATATCAGAGGGTCCCCCCTCTTTTTTTTTTTTTTTTTTGCCTAATGGTAGTGTGGGCCACCCCTTTAGAACGCCACATTGCCATCCCTGCCCATTAATGTAGGTAGTTAAATTTTGTGGTTGTGGCTCTTAATCTTCTTAACTTATGGTGCCCAAATCCTTTGAATCTCATGTACTTATGTTTTCTAGAAATTTCATGGATTTGGGTAGGGGTTTGAAGAAGGCAGATTTCAATCATGCTTTCATCGGATAGAGTAACGGACACAACACAATAAGGTGGGGAGACAAAGAAAAACGATTTACAATGTGAAGAAGGCTAACAAACAACACATTTCTATTGGTCCTGTTATTGACAATCTATTTTCCAACATAGGTAAAAGATTGAGATGCTCAACTGGGATGCTAAACCTTTGGCTTCTTTTAGCACAAAAACCTACCCCTTAAGATGAGCCCAGCTCATAACATTCCTTGAGTCCCCTCTTCCCCCCTGATGCAGGAGCAATGATTTAGCTTCAGGAGTACCATATTATGGTGTGGCAGCTCATTGTTACAGTGGCAAACAACGAGCTTGGAAAATTTCTGGTGTGGGAGCATACCATGCCAAGAAAAAGAAGTTGGAAGACCATGGATAGTCTTTCATGAAGTGTCTAGTAGTATAGTCTT
>JAOXJP010267994.1:0-20410 GCA_025762735.1 Platanus orientalis | reverse complement strand
CAAGGAAAACGTGGGTTGAGGCTTTGGTCTCCCCACCACCATCCATCCACTTGGTTGAGGCTTCGGTCTCCCAAAACCCACCTACGGTTAAGGCTTTGGTCTCTCAACATAAGGTTACGACTTTAGTCTCCCTTACTTCATTAGGGGTTGAAGCACTAGTCTCCTCGACGGTTGTGGCAGCAATGCCTATCTCAGCCAAGAAGAATAAACTTAATGTTAAATCATGGGGATATGCCCCCAAAATCATATCAAAAAAGTTAAGGAGACAATGGATGCCTAAATATGAATCAAACAAATAGTCAAAAGCAACTGAAACCTCTAAAAAAAGACAAAATATTGTCTCAGGCAAGGGCCCCGAATTTCATTCGCCACAACAAAAGTGAACGAATGAACATATAAATCCACATTCTTCAGAAACTATTCCCACAAATGATATACACATTTCTCATTCGCGGACATATGCTCATGCATGCAGGTGTCATACAACAAAGAAAAAGGGGAAGGCCCAAATGCATAAGCCTAAAATTAACTACGCTCACCAAGGAGAGGTACCAACCAGTAACTCTGCATCCTTCACGCATAATTTAGTGCAAGTAGTTGTGATGAATGAGAATAAAACTTCACATTCATGGGCAATTCCACACTCCCGAAAGTGATGACATTTGCGCACTATGTCCATGGCAAATGAGGATAAAATTTCACATTCGCTAACAATTTCGTGACATTCACACAATATGGTCGTGACGAATGAACAAGTAAATCCTCATTCGCGCACACCTCTAGACCTGATTCAAAATCTCCATTCACCACCTGAGAACCATGGTTTGACTACAATCCATATTACTCTCACAGGAGTTCCGACAATGGTTAGGGACCAGATAAAGCAACAGGTTATCAATCAGGTTGGAGCAATTTTACCATTTGGCTATGGAGGAAACTTGCAATACAAGAGAAAGGAACCTAAGGCAAAGACCCCTAAAGCCCATGCTTCACAAAAAGACCAGTCACCGGGCAACATGGCCACTCACACCCCTCCTATAAAGCGTAACTGGAAAAACAATAAAGCATGGGGTAGAGTTCAAAAATTCAATGCTTTTCACCCAATTTGATCTCCCTAAAGAAGGTGAAGGGAGTAAACCACCAAAAAGGAGGAGAACTTCATCCTCTGAATACAAGCAAAAAGCTAAGGTGCACCAACCCTTTTATGAGCGACCAAAGATGGGGGATATGCAAATCAATGTAATGCCACCATGGGCACAGCCACAAAGGGGCCACCTCTCCTTGTCTTCTCATATGAAAGACAGTCTGGGTCATGCACCCTGCATCAGCAAAAGTAAAAGATTTGGACCCGCTCATAAATCTCAAGCAACAGTAATGTTCCCTGGGGCAAAGAAAGATGTTTCTGCCAATACCTCCAGCCCTTCTGAGCCACGACCACGAGTCTTTAACTCTGGTGGTATGATGACTAGAAATTAGTTAGCGACAAGTGCTAGAACACCCAGAACACCTTCAAGAGGACTACCAACTGTTGGGAGGGGTCTTGTAGCTTCTCCAGTTATGTTTTATCATGAGGACAGCCCATACTCTACACATAAGGCCACTACCATGGTCAACGTCACCTCTACTTCATAGACAACTGAGGCTACAATAGTAGGGTCTGGAGGAAGTCAAGAATTGTATACCGATCCAACAGCAAATATAGAAAACGTAGACCTCAGGGATTACCATTCTAGTTTCGAAGGGGAACACACTACAACTGTAGAATGGCGAGCACAGATAAAGAGTGAAGACCATTGTTTGGCCACCCAAGAAGCCGTCACACTATAACTAAAAGCCATGATCAAGTAATTCACACTAGAAACACAAGGTGCGATCCCACTAATTCATAGGCCAGCTGCTCCTAGCCAAGAACAAGGAGGATACACCTATTATACACCAAAGTACTCCTTTGCTACTTTACCCAGTGTTGTGCCCACTATAAGTGTTGCACCCAATGTATTCCCTCTAGAAAGATCGCCTATACAAGGGTTCCCACAAGGTCCTCACCAGGTCCCTCATCATCAACAAGAGCCGCCTTTGTATGGATCGACACCTCCTTGGACATATGGTGATAATGGTTATAATACTTATGCACAACCTCCCTTTATGCCACAGAGACCATATGCATATCAGGCTCCACCCATGATAGACCCTAACTACATGCGGGCTATGATGACTGAAATGCTTAATAAATACAAAGAGCAAGAAACTGTGAGTACATGCATCACTTGGAAACGATATCCCTTGCACGTGGATGTGGTACCCTTTCTGCTGAAGTTTGTCCAACCTCACTTCAACACATTCAATGGGACAACATATTCGAAGCAGCATATTGCTTATTTTGAGTCTCATGCGGTGTTATTGCCCAACAAGGTGACTTGTTATTAAAACTATTTGTCCAATCCCTAGATGGAGCCGCTTTCACATGGTATTCAAATTTGAAGCCCAACTCCATCCCGGACTACGATTCTATAAAGCAAGCATTAGTATAATAGTTCCATGGCATATACAAGCCTGTAAAGGTATATGAGTTTACTAATGAAAGACAGAGAGACAATGAGTCAGTCGTGGACTTCATCAATAGATGGAAAAATATATCTTATGCCTGTGAGAATGCTCCCCCGATTAAGACGCTCCTTGAGATGTGTTTGCAGAATATAGTCTTTGAGCTTTCTCTTCAACTTACAGCCCAGAAGTATTCTGGGTTTGATGATTTGATATCTAAGGCGTCTGCCTTAAAAAGAATGTTGCTCGACCATAAATGTGAAAAGAGAGGAAAAACAGTGATTAACAAGACAGAATCAGTCATGGTTGCCACTAAGAGGTTACCCATTGAGTTGAAGGTCAAACATACTATAGAAGTAACTAAACTGGCGGAGCAAGAAGATCCTCCCAGAAGACCAATCATAAAAGAGCGTCAAGCGAAAGCTTATATATTCCATCCAGATGACTTGGGAAGCTTCTTCAAACAAATAGTGGAGTCTCAGGATATCATACTCCCTGAGTCGAAACGATAAACAGAAGCTGATAAAGTTAATGACTCAAAGTATTGCAAGTATCATCGCATCCCAAGACATACCTTGCAAGACTTCTTTGTGTTTAAGGACAAGCTTCAAGAACTGATTGACAAGAACACCATGGAATTAGATGCAGATATAAGAGCTGCAACCACCAATTCCATCTTCGTTGAGGAAGAGATGGTCGACTTTGATGATACCCAAGATAGTGGGAACGATGGTGATGATTAGAGTAATCAGATGACATCTAAAGGCAAAATAATAGGAAAAAGAAGACTCAATGCCGTATCACAAAAAAATGAGAAGATTCCCAAAATCACAGATTCCATATCATCGCCCCTGAGGGACAACTTGCCAGAACTACTTCTTCAGATGTCAACTACACTAGAAGAGTTTATGCCTGAAGATCCGATCCAATCCTCGATAACCTCTTGCAATATGATGGTAACCCTCGATCGCGAGGAGAACCACATTGGGTACTAACGCCATAAGGTTCAACAATAGTGATCGATTGGTCACAAAATACTGTAACATACCAAGATTACTCTAAAAGGGTAATTATTTTGATGGCAATTTATAGATATAATGTCAGGGGTATCTCTATCACACTCATAGGTACCATACAAGACTCCTCATTACGGTCTACTTGGATTACTCAGCTACCAATGACACCCTGGAAGGGCACATACTTTCAGAATGTGCTCACCAAGTTCAGGCGACAAATTTTTCCTTGTCACCGAGCAATCTACTTCGAGGCATTCCCACCCAGATTTGAGGTCCTGTTGTTCATCACTTTCTTAAATGACAATTGCCAATGCCCGTGATGCCATTTGTTTAAGTTCATGATATCATGTAGAGAGGTAATGCATAATGACAATTTGCTATTGCGATTGTTCCCACTCTTCTTGGACAATCCACCAATGGATTAAAACATGGACTTAGCACCGCAAAGTATCCCTTCCTGGGGCCATCTGATTAAAATGTTTATCCACGAATTCATGAGGCTACGCATGTAAATATATGATCCTTAGAATACGGATCCCATGAGATAACCTCCTCAACAACAAACATATGAGGAATTTGATGGTGGTTCTAATCAAATCATTGCCCAATTGTTAGATTACAAAGGTTCAGAGAGATAAGGCAACCTATCGAACATGAGATCTACGACACTGAGTTCCCTGAAAACTATTAGCTTCCTTCGCTCACACTGTATACAGGGAATGGGGATCCTTATTTCTACATCAATCGTTTCCTACAAGAAACAGGTTTGCCAACCACCGCCCACAATCTATTGGTATGGCTTTTCTCGGTGTCTTTGGATTCACATGCTTTTGATTAGTACTTAACATTACCATCATGCTATGTTTCTTCATGGTCGATGCTTATTGATCATTTCTATTGCTGACAAAGAGCGTACAAACATTACCTCTAATATATACATAGCGTGGCTCGTTTCTTACCTCAAGACCAATGGGATATTGATATGGTGCCATGACTCCTTGACTTCAGCTGACAAAGACGACGATGTCCTAAATATATGGTAGACCCAGTGTCAAGATTTAGATCTTCAAGACATGCCGCCCTTGGTTACTACTTAGATGACCCTAGTGATGGTGAGTCTATTTTGGTTTCTACTTCTGAAGACCTCTCTGAGAATGAAATGTCTAATAATTCACAAATAAGGGTTTACAATGTTACCAAACTCAAGATCGCTACCCTAGTGGAGGAGCGCCAGCCACATACCTGGCATGTCAATCAAGTCAAGTTATGGTCCAAAAAGCAGATCCCGCCACGAGGCCCCACAATCAACAAGTTGATGCAATAAAAAAGACGGCTATGGAAGCCGAGCATAACAAAGCCATAAAAAAAATGGATAACCCTATTTCGTACAATGTGATGGCGTATCTCAAAAAGATACCGTCACTACTGTCTATCTATGATGCTCTCCGTATGTCACCAGAGCTCAGGGCATCCATGATCTATGCTTTAACTTACCCTGATGAGTTTGTCACAAATGATGAGATTGCTAGGGCTTTTTGGCAAACCGCAACACGAGAAGGGTTGTTTATGCCTACCGTCACCTTTGAAGATACTGATCAATATTCTGATGATCCTTGTCATAACCGACCCCCATTATTTATCACAAGTTCTATTGACAATCAACCTGTGTCTAGAGTTATAATCGATGGCGACTCAGCAATCAATATACTTCTGACCAAAACTCTAGACTATTTGGGAGTAGATCTATCTAAACTCCAGTCCAACACACTCGTCATCTATTAGTTCAATCAAAATGAGTAGCATCCTCTCGGTTCTATCAGGTTAAGAACAAAGTTTAGTCATATTGAGGATTGGACACCTTTTTATATGATTGGCACAGATACTACTTACAATCCTCTTATAGGATGGCCATGGATGCACAAGTATCAGGTGGTCCCATCAACGTATCATCAATGCATCAAGTACCCCTAGCAAGATACTCAAGGCACCATAATAGCTGACAACAATCCCTTTCAAACAGTAGTAACCTATTTTTCCCTTGCCACATATTATCAAAAGCCCGATCCCCTAGAAACTCTAATAAGAAATAATGGAGACGGAACTAAGCCTAGGAAGCTTAAGGTGAAGCATGGAGTCAAAATTACTAAGGATAAACCCTTTTTGCTACCTGAGTCAGTAGCATAGGATTTTGTCCTTCCGCTGGCACATTTGTTTAGAGTACTTGTTGATGCTTACCGGACACCCTCCATCTTTTTTCCTAAGGGCCCTACTTGGCCTCCCAACCATTCTAAACCTACCTTAGAATGAGAACTCAAGAACTTTATCAATCTTTTTTCTTATACAAGATTGGCTTCTCAGTTACTCCAAAACTCTGGCTTCGATCAGCAAGAGAAATGGAAGAACTCTTATAAGGGCAAGAAAGTTCTAACTCAGTAATTTGAGCAATTAGTTCTTCATTCTAAGAATAAAGACGACACAAGAGGATTGGGCAGGAAGCACACAAAATTAAAAGTATCTTCACATGCAATAACGGTATATGGATTTGACCTATTCGAGGACGCTCCCTTCGAGTGCTTGTTTATAGAAACACGTTCGTCATCTTCTGAAGATTTTGTCATGGGTCGATGATGCCCACCCCTCTAGAACTTGAAGATGGAGGTCAAGCAACAATGGATAATCTAATCAAGGTAAACTTGGGAACGGGGATGACTTCTGCACTACTTTCATTAGTGCACACCTCTCCTCAGAAAAGCAAACCTAATACCTGGAATTCTTGAGGCAAAACCAGGACGTGTTTGCCTAGAATTACTTTGAAATGCTGAGATTGGACCCCAATGTGGCCATTCATCAACTTGCCATTGACCCATCTCAGCGACCTATTAAACAACACCCCTAAAAAGCAAGACATGATACTGCTGACAAAATAGAGGGAGAAGTGGAAAAGCTACTTAAAGTCAGGTTCATCCGTGAGGTCCGATATCCAAAATGGCTCGCTAATATCATGCTTGTACAGAAAAAGAACGGCTAGATTAGGGTGTGCATTGACTATAGGGATTTTAATCGTGTATGCCCGAAAGATGACTTCCCTCTGCCACTCATAGAACTATTGGTAGATGCCACCATGGGGTACAAAGATCTCTCCTTCATGGATGATTATTCGGGATATAACCAAATACAAATGCTCTAGAGGATGAAGAGGCTACCGCATTTCATACGCCAGTTGGGATATTTTGTTATAGAGTCATGCCCTTCGGCCTAAAGAATGTTGGTGCCACTTACCAAAGGGCGATGACCTATATATTCGAGGACCTGTTACATGAGGCTATTGAATTCTATGTTGATGACTTGGTAGTAAAAACAAAGCTTAGGAAACATCACATCATTGATCTGGATCGGGTCTTCCAACGGTTTCGTCATTATAATTTAAAAATGAATCCTCTTAAATGTGCTTTCGGTGTATCATCAGGACGATTTCTTGGATTTATCGTTCGATATAGGGGAATTGAGATAGATCCTAAGAAAATTATAGCTATATTAGAAATGCCGACACCAAAGAATATTTCTAAACTTAAGAAACTACAGTTGAAGCTCGCATATATTTGAAGATTCATTTCAAATCTTTCAGGACGTTGCCAACTTTTCTCACAATTAATGAGGAAGGGAGTTCCTTTCATATGGGACTAAACCTATCAAAATGCCTTCAATAGTATCAAACAATACTTGCTAAACCCACCAGTGTTGATGAGCCCAACCTCGGGTAGGCCATTATTGTTATATGTGACGGCTATGGAGTCATCTCTAGGAGCATTGCTAGCTCAACACAATGACGAAGGTAAGGAGCATGCCCTATATTACCTTAGTAGGACAATGGTTGGCGTTGAGCTAAACTATTCTCCCATTAAAAAAGTTTGTTTGGCTTTGGTATTTACACTACAGAAGTTGAGACATTATTTTCTTACCACATTGGTACACCTTATATCGAGGGCTAGCCCATTAAAATATATCATAAGACGCCCCTCAGTGCAAGGGTGCATTGTCAAATGGACTATGTTTCTCTCGGAGTTTGACATCCACTATATCCTGCAACGCGTAGTTAAAGGACAAGCTTTCACAGATTTCTTAGCAGCACATCCAGTACCTAACAACTCACCTCTTCAACTGAAGTTGCCAGACGAGAATGTCATGTAGGTCCAGATTAAGAAAGACTGGGAAATGTTTTTTGACAGAGCATCTTGGGGTCCTTCCACTACCCCAAGAGACAATACTGATAAGTCCTCAAGGATCGGTATTGTTTTCTTCGCCCTAGACAACGTTGTCATCATACACTCCCTTACACTGACTGAGGGATGCTCAAACAATGAGACCGAATATGAAGCTTTAATTGTAAGCCTTGAGCTAGCCTTGGAAATCCCTATAGACGACCTCACAGTTTATGGAGATTTAGAGCTCGTCATCTATCAGATGAACAGTCTTTACCATATTAAAAAGCCAAGTCTTACACCTTATTTTCAAAGGGCTAAAGATTTGGCTAGGTTGTTATGGAGCTTATGTATACAGCATATCAGAAGGGATTTTAATGGACAAGCCGACTCATTGGCTAGTTTGGCGGCATCTTGGACACATCCAAGGGATGATTATCTTGTCATTCATATTATGGAAAGAAGAGTTGTGCCCCCGTTGGCCTCAACTATAGAAGAAGATGTTCTCCTTGTCTGCAACACTGAACTATCCACATACAATGTATAGGGCATAAATGGTACACCAACCACGAAGGAGGAAGATTGGCATGAGCCATTGATCCAACACCTCATGGATAGAGCGGAGCCATCCGACCCTGTCAAGCATGCAGAGATAAGACGGCGCACCACTTAATTTACATTACAAGGTAATTAACTATATCGGAGGTCACTCGATGGTTTATTGTTGTGCTGTCTATCAGCCACTGAGGCCAACACTATGATGAATGAAGTGCATGCCGGAGTATACGGTGGACATCAGAGTGTTCCTAAGCTCCAACATCAGTTAAAAAGGCTTGGCTACTATTGGCCAAAAATGGTGTTTAATTGTATTGAATACGCCAAAATATGTCGTGTTTGTCAACTACACAGTGATTATGGTTATACATCTGCCGAACCACTGCACACCACCTTTTACTCATGGCCATTTTCCAAATGAGGGATGGATATAGTGGGTCCCATTACCCCGACTTCTACCAAGGGGCATCGGGACATTCTGGCCGCAATAAATTACTTCTCTAAATAGGTAGAGGATGTAGCCTTACGAGAGATTAAAGCTTCCAACATCGCCTGGTTTATCAAAGTCCACCTCATCTATAGGTTTGGCATCCCTGACCGAATAATCACAAACAATGGCTAACCATTTGTGAGTTCACCTTTGTATCGACTCATGGCAAAATACAATATCCACCTAAAACATTCTTCAAGATACTATCCCCAAGCTAATGGTCTAGCGAAAGCTTTTAACAAAATCCTCTGCAAGATCATCAAGAAAATGGTGACAAGACATAAGAAGGACTGGCACGAGTGCCTACCTGAAGCACTCTAGGCATACTGCACCACCTTCTGTACGCCTACGCAAGCAACCGCATACTCTCTAGTATTTGGAGCAGAGGTGGTTCTTTCAATTGAAATCTAGGTTTCATCTTTACCGATTGTCATACAAGATGGCTTGATAGAAGCAGAGGCTACCAGTATTAGCCTTTCAGAACTGAAGACCCTTGATGAATCCAGGCTTGCCGTACAACAACAATTAGAATTATACCAAGCACGCATGGCCAAAGCCTACAACAAGAAAGTTAAGCTTTGCTCCATTACTAAGGGTGAGCTCATTCTTCTCACTAGATCACCACTTGATCCCACAAGGAGAATGGAGGGTAAATTCGCTTCTAAATGGAACAATCCATATGCCATCGAAAAGGCCTATCCTAATGGTGCATACTTGTTTCGTGATGTGGAGGGCAACCAAATCCTCCCCGTTACCAATGCTAGATTCTTGAAAAAATACTATCCTTAGGATGGCTCATAATGGCCTTCAAGGAACTACATCGGTTTGATCCTGTCCTATACAGGTACGTAGCCAGTCCGGGCATCTTTTCCCCTTAGATGCAACCTTCTACTAAAAAAAAAAAACATTGCCGATCTCATTAAAAACTAGTAATGGTAGTGAGATGTAAAAAGTGGGCATACCCCAGTCTTAGGTTAAGGAATCCTAAGGGCAAAAAAAGGGAAACATATGTTTCACGCGTGATGGAAAGGGTGTGGAGAAAACTCATATGGGCACCACACGTAAAACAATCCATTAACGGCAAGACTAAATCCTTGCTGATTACAATGAAAACCAGCAATGACATTGTGATGCAAAAATTAAGCGAACCCCAATCCTAATGGGCAACCATTAAGGGTAGAAAATGGACAAAACACTAAAAATCCCATAATTGAACTGCGATCAGGCTTGATCCTATTCAAGGGTATGTAGGCAACCTGCCATAACCAGGCAGGCGCAGCCCCATCATCACCCATTCCACATCCTCTCTTTGAGAACTATATCATTCTGTCCTATATCTACATGATTCACTTCTGAAAGGGGGGAAGGGACAATGCAAATATCATAAATATCTGGGAAGGCATAAATTTTTGGGACAAAAATTAAATTTTTTATTAATATTAGATGCCGCTACAAGGATGTTGTTACAATAGAGGACGCTTCCTTCTGTTTCCCTACATTACTCTCAGTCTTTTGCTGGGTCATGGCTGCTGAAACTCAGTAGTTTGGCACGTAATGAAGGCAACACCTCGGCATTCACCTCTAGAGATCGTTCGCCACATCGACATCTAATTGTGCTACATTCAGGTTATAAATAGCCTCTCTAGAGATTCCATTACATCGGTCAATCTATCAGCTCATTAATTCACCTCTGTAATGGTCCACTATATAAATGGTTTAACGAATAGAGTTACCCACAAGATCGATGAACCTCTTGCAAGTTTCTAGACGATTCATAAATTTGTTGAAACGTTCCTTTAACGCCTATCTATATATACCCCAACCAAGAATGCGGGGGCATCAAGATCAACGTTTTGTGGGTCATTATCTTTGGTCCACGACAAAAGCTTACCCCTAGCAGACAGGCCTAAAGGACCCTAACTAATAAGACTTAGCCAACCGCCATATGAAACTTTTATGTCATTGAACTCAGAGAATATTTGGAAGAACCTTTGACACGTGGAGGAAAGTGTATCAAAATGAACATTAAAAGGAATATATTCTTCCATTAATCTCCCTTCAAAAGGCAAGTGGCTCACGCCGATAAATTTTCACAACAAGATCCCTAGTTCACCATATTGACATAAAAAGGTGTTGGTGTCAGGGCACCACCTTGAAATTGCCTCTGCCACCATCGCATGGTGCTTATCAAAGCTACCAATGGAACCACGTAATGCTTCATCCATTCTTACATCATCTATCTTTGTGCGTTATTTGCTAAGGCAATGCTCAATAACAGCCTATAATTTTCTTCCTCCGACTAAAAAGGAAGAAGATCCTTTGTAGTTTCAGTCGACCCATGCTGCTTCTCCTAATCAAATCTTCTAGATTAGACTCCTAAAATCACTGGTAGTAGAGTCCTTGAGAGTCTCTCCTTCTTCAATGGAGGGAAGAAGTGTATCACGGATCGAGTTATCCCGACGATCTTGATCGTTCAAACGGCACCAACCTTTGCAAACCTGTCTAATATAGTCAGGAGGACTTTGTGCATGGTCTGTGATTGGGTCAAGGAATGCAGGGTTTAAAAGGCTTCAACTACGACCCCATTCATGTGATTAATGAATAGGAGAAAGGAAGCTCTCATGGCATTCATGGTCATATAAAAGTTTCCTTTTTGGAGCCATGACTCTACAAAGAAGATAAGCCAAAATCAGAAATTAAGTAAAAATGAATATTTTAGCATTTTACAATTTTTACACGAGTGTGTGTTTTCGGTGTCGAATGAGGATTATGTTTCCCATTCGTGCACACTTTTGCAACAACGAGAGTCAATGTCACTGCACTTTGTTGTACGCAAATGAGAAATTTTCAACCCATTTGTGCCCAACATCTTGCCAAGCAAGGAGAACACGAATGGGAGGTACCTCAACCCGTGAGTGAATGTAGGGAGACTATTTTGCAACCACTCTAGCCAGCCCAAATGTGGCAAATGGTTGCCAAAAACCTAATCCTCACCTGAGATGAAGACCGGAGCTCCTGTATATGCCTTGGAGCATAAAATCGTCAAAGTGGAGCCAAAGCCTTCATAATTCATCTTAAAATGATCCTATTCTCAAAGCTAAGCTATTCATCTAAACAAAATTAATGTTTGAAGGCTCATGACTTACCTAGAATCAAAAGAAGGTTTTTGGGGTTCAAGAAAATAAAAGGCCAAATAGAAGGGTTTCCCACGGTCTGAAAATACAAAGAAAGTATTTGGTGTGTTCACCGGAACAAAAGGCAATGATTGAAGGACTGGAATCAAGGAATTGATGAAGAAGAAAGAGAAGCATTGAGAGCTTCGTGCATTCGGTAATGGTGGAAAGCTAGAATGTCTTAGAATGGCCAAGGAAGAGGAAGACTACCTTTTTATACCCGTGGGGGTAATTTGGTAAGAACACAAGGGATTTGAAAGAGTGTGCCTGCTCATAAGGGCAAAAGCGTCTTTTCCTTTGCTATGTGCACGTAACTGAAAAGACATGCGCCGCCTGTATTCATTACCTCTTGAATAATGCAAACCTAAAAATTGTGCTCGAATGATAAAAGATAATTCCATTCGCCAAGTATTAGTGAGCGAATGAGAAATTAATTCCTCATTCGCCATTATGTCACAGGCGAATGACAAAATTGATTTTCATTCACCACAGCTAAGATTAAAAGTTTGCTCTTGTGTAACATAAAACAAGGTGGCCGTGATTATTGCTTACTTTTGGCAAAGTGACCAATCTCTGAGAAGTTAAAGTGGTGGCTTCTAAACCTATGAGAATTGTCAGATTAAGATTTTGGTAAAGTATGGATTCTTTGAAGTACACAACCATCTTTCTTAGCTTAAAAGGACTTAACAATGACTATAACTATTTAAATGAAAGTAAGCAAGTTGGGATGAAGTATGAAGATGTGGTTATTTTAATCAAAAACACAAAGATTCTAGAAATACGAAAAGAAAAGACAATTCATTGATAAGGTTAAAAAAGGATTACATGTCCATCTATTTGAATATCAAATGAAAGCCCTAAGCTTGTCTTTGAGGGCCTCAGAGATAGGAGTATGTCGTTGGAGGATGGCATCAGCATCAACCCATTTAGTTACTTCTTCGGAGTGGGTTTTATCATTTCCCTTCTCTTGTCTAGTAGCCAAGATGGCTTTGGCTAGAGCAATCAGTTGTGTTTTATGCTTGACACCACCCTCACTATCTTTCAAGATGGCAGTGTAGCCGTTCAACTCATACCAAAGGCGTGCATATTTTGTCTTGATGTAGTAAAAACACTACACCAACATCTCCAATTCTGCGCTCACAAAACTTTTCCAGCAAGTTGCCTCTGCATGGTTCTGATTCAAGCCAACTATCTTCTCCTCTAATTCTTTAATGAGGGCTTCAAGATCGGGAGAAGGTTGAGCAACCCTTAAGGTCTCTTCGGTCTGAGCAATGGTAGTAGCAGAGTCTAAAAGAGACTCTACGGTCCTCCTGATTCCGACATTCTTGAAATACATCTCCACATCAAACAAGCAAGCTAAAGCCCTAGCCCAAGTGCATGGTAGCGCGATTGTTGCAGGGTCCATTTCAATGAGATCTCGCAGAAGACGAGTTCGGGCTTCACGTGATTGGGTTACATTATCATGAAAATACTCAAACTCCACTTCATTATAGTCCCATGGTGGCAAGACCGCTTCATCTTCAAAGAAGTGTTTTACGCAATAAGGAGAGGAGTCAGAATTTAAGATGACCTACATAATCCTAATAAAGACATAATACCTGATAGGGGAGTAGGTTCTAAGACAGGGACAGGCTCTAAACTTGGAACAGGTCCAAATCCTGAAGAAGATTCGGTTCTTGTTGATAAACCAACCACTAGTATAGGGATGTTGTCCTCAGAGTCTAATGAGTCAATGATAATTGGGACAAGATCAATAAGGCGTCCTAGCCTTATTGCAAGACCACGACTTGGTCTTGTCATAGGAGATGGTCTAGGATTAGTCCAGGACCTAAGTCCCATCCTCTTAGAATGGACATCAACAGAGGGAGCTAAGGATTCATCCCTACTTATCCTTGAGGATTTTTATTTGGGAGCCATCACTTGAAAGGAACAGAAGAAACAAAATTTTCTCAGTACGAAAGGAAGCCCACGAACAGCATTATATATGGGTGAATGAGGATTTAAAGTGTCAATCGCACACACTAGATGTCTCAAACTTAACTCGCGAATGGAGCGAGGAGGAGTCATTCGCAGCCCACTCAAGCGGGCAACTCACTGGACGAACCAGGAGGCCGCAAATGATCCGTAGAGGCAATGATCTCCCCGAGGATGACAACTAAAGTTGTAAACAAGGAAGATGAAGAATAGAAGAAGATGATTTGAACTTCTATCCTGAAATCTCTCTAATGGTGTTCTTGGTTGAACGATGATTTTATCTTCCATACAAGAAAAGAAATTAAAGTCAAGAAGAAAGAGAAATATACCTCATATGATCGTCTAAAGGAAAGAAAGGGAAAAGAAAAGAAAGAACTCATGATTTCAAGAAAGGAATGTCGAAACGAAGCTCTGCTGTGAACGAATTCTGAAAAGATGAGCTGAGGAAGAAGAAAAAAAGGATTTATATACTCGTGGGGTATATTTGTCAAAGGAAAAAGAATTTGAAAATTTTCATGAACAAATAAAGAAGGTGTATCGACAAGAATAACTGAAATCCGTTATTTTGGTCTAAAAAACTGCATCGTCCCCTTGTTGCACTCATAATGCATTTTTTGATGGGGCAACTATTGAAACTCAAAAAGTGTGCGCGAATGTGAAATGGGTTTATCACTTGTCACACTAGTGTCGGCGAAGAGAAATTTGTATTCTCATTCCCCATAAACAAAAGGAGTTCAGTGATGTACTCTCTCCCAAAAAGTGTGCGCGAATGGACTTGTGCACTACAGAAACCAGAAACTGAAAATGGGTTTTATCTCTTTGTAGGAAGGTTGTTTTGAATAACCATGACTCTTGTGAGTCCTCTAACAGACCAGAAGATGGAAAATGGTGGATTCTCGCATAAAAGGATCTCCTCAATCTTTAGGATAAGATTTCAAGGAATCTTATCTCAACATAAACGATATGGAAGAGATAGAGTTCTCCTTAAACAAGGACTCTTCAAAACTCGTTTCTATGGCTTATAAATACCTGCAATAAGAGGAACAAGGTGAGCAATAAGAGATACAAGGAAGAACTAGAGAGAAAGTTGAAAGAGTTTATTACAAGAAAAACTACATTCATTTCTCGAAGTTCTATAAGTTACCTCTCTTCCAAAAGAGGATGGAACACGCCCATTACACCTCTGCAACCTCCCCAGGAAGATATCATAGGGAGCTTGAAGAATCAATCAAGTTTCGAATATGTAAACTTGTTGATCAATGAACAAGTGTAATCCATATTCATATATTTGAAAGAGCACTTCTACTCCTTTTTCTTCTTCTCTTTTACTGATTGCAACTCTATTTTATGCTGCATAGCTTAAAGATAATCAGAGGTTGACTGTGTTAAATAGTTGTAATTAACAAGTTCATCAAAACTTGGAGTTTTAGTCCCCACTCATAAAAAATAATAAACTAGCCTCTTAAACGGCTAAGTAATTTGTCCAACGAATTTTGCCTTATACAAGACTCGAAATTTGGTGTTACAGGGTTACCATCAGATTTTGTCAACCCAAATCTGACCCGGATATAACCCAAAAAAACCCGAATATGAAAATTCCGGGCCAAGGTGAGCAAAGCGAACCGTATCTGCCATGTATTAAGGTTTTTGGGGGTATTTATATGTTTCGTTGTAGGGTTGCATGTGAAGAGGGAGAGATTCCAAAAATTGTAATCGTCATTTATAAGGTTTCCAGATAGTGAAAGTTTTCTCTGCAGTGCCATGGTTTTTCCCCAAATTGGGGTTTTCCACGTAAATCCTATGTTGTGCGTGAGATTTCTATTTTTGTTTCGCTTGTTGATTTTATTGCATCTCAGTTTCTTCTAAGATGAAAGTAAATCGATCCTAACAATCTTGGCTTCACATTCCTAAACTTCCACATCTAGCTTTTTAGTTACACTCTTTATCTCTTTTGCATGTAATCAAACTTTAGACTTAAAATTAACCACTTTCGCATTCCTCTATTGAATAGAAAGTTGTATTTGATCATTGATGACTTGTAACTTTTTCATACTTTCAAGAATGACAAGTCTGAAAGAATTGGTCCCATATCAAAAGGTCGGATGTAGGGTTGATGCCATGTATCTCATTCACAAATCTGAAAAGTATTAGATGCTTTGTTAAAAACAACCCTCCTCTCATTCAACCATGTCCTTTTTAGAATCATTGGATGACTCTCTAATAGTCTTATATTCAGACAACACTTGATATCACCAATAAACTTTCCAAAATCAAATTGAACAACAAAATCGTCATCGCTATAATAATAGTGTAAATCTTGATATTCTAGATCTGACTCTTGAATTGTATGATATTTGATCTTGACATGGAGGAAAATTTCCTTTCAAGTGCTGCTGAATCATCTCGAGATTTCTCCATGTAAATAACATAAGGTAAAATATTTTCAGAGTTTGAGGCAAATAAACAACTAAGGAGCTACTGATCAAGAAGCATCCAATCTGAAAATTTGGAATTTGGTTGGGATTTTCCATCATTAAGTAGAAAGAATTCTCGTGGAGGAATATAAGATCCATCAAGGAGAAATTGCAATTTGTGTGCTTTAATAATGGCTATGAGGAATTGTGATCTCCACAACAAGAAATTGTCACTGCTCAATTTTACAGTTAATAGGGAAGTTATATTTGATATGAAAGATTATATAGATGTAAAATAAGAACTAATTTCAGAATCAAATGAATTCAAGGTTGAAGAAGAAGAGGAGGTGTTCTTAGCTGGAGATGATGTAACCATCAATACACATGATGAATATCTTCAGATTTCACAAAAGCTAAGATCAAACAGAAATAGGGGATCTTAAATAAAGCAATTAACCGTCTCTCCTAAATCCCTAAGGTTATAGGAGAGGTTAGAGTTAATATACTTAATATATTTCAATAGGAGGTGACGACATTGAGCTTGACATGAGTCTCTAAAAGCTTTGATACCATAAAGATGCTGAAGCAGAGATAGAAATGAACAGAACAGAAATGGTGGTGAGAGGAAGAAACTCTCACATATCTCAATTGAGGTGCCACTCGTTTATTTATAACCTTCAGATAATAATCAACTATATTCTGTTACACTGTTATGATCTTGTTTAACTAACCACCGCCTAACTGTTCTAACTTAACAACTTCTTTAACTGAAACAACTACTCTCGCTTTAATTAAACTTTTCTAACTATTCACCTTAAGAACAGCTAGGTGTGGACATATAATGGGCACGCTGGCCCAAAGTTATAAATAATTGATTAAAATCTAAATTTATTATACATCAAGACCCAAGCACATAAGCAAAGATTCAGGCCAACTTGCACCAATCACAAACCGATACATCCTTACATGAGCTGGGGTTGATCCCACAGACTTGGACTGACCTTTAGTCTTGCCCTGCCTGAACCCATACTTTCTTCTGCCAAGAGTGACTTCAGTGTGGCCCATCCTGGCCCAATGTGAAGTCCTACTTACAAGTATATCATAAAGATGTTCTTAAGCTGCATTGGATGAGGACCCTATAGGTCAATCAAGGGTCTTAATTAGGGTTTCTAAGATGATTGGAAGAAACAGTCCAATAATATTCAAGCTCTTGTTGAAATCATTGGATTATAAAGTCACGATCATAGTTACCAAGAAACCAATTTCCCACATGATAGACATTTTTGAAGAAAATCATTAGAGAGAAAGCGCGTGAGTGAATCAGCATCACGTACACTCAATAGGGTCCTCTTTGGTATCTATTTTTAACTTCGTGAGAGGCCATTTGTCCTTTATACGTAACTTCCAGGTGGGAGAAGGCCTAATATCCAATCCATCAGCCAATCCAAGATTTGGACAGTTGGGATTTATGATCATGATAGGACCAAACTTGGTGCGCGGCTCCATACTCCGCAATGCATAGAAGCCACATAAGTCTCTCTTATGCTAATGTTATTGATGTGATCGGGAAAGAGAAGAAGATCACTATCTTCTATCCAATGTTAAGAACTTTGAATCTACTATGAACAACATAAAACCTAAGAGAAATTGAATAAGTTTTATTAAATATTGAATTTGTTCAATATAAAAAAAACATATTTGAATTCTCAAATGTCTAATTGACTAAAACTAGTAAAAGAATCTTAATATTTAATAAACTTGGATATAAATTTTTAAAACCAGTTGGTCTCAAAAACTATTAAAACCAATAAATAAAATTACCCAAATTAGAAAAAACAAATTTTAATTACTATCAATATGGTGTTACCCCAAAACAAACTCCCATCCCAAAGGATAAGGGGCTGATACATCAGTGCCAAAAAGTAAAAAGCATCCCCAAAAAAGTGTAAAGAACTTTTTTCAACGCTGATGTGTTTGCCCTTGATGCCATTCTGACCTAGGTCACACAGGGATGTTCCCATCAAATCGCAGCCGAACTCCCATAGATTGTCGTTATTATAATGTTAGTTGAGATGATCAAAACGAGTATGGATGGTTAATTTCTGAAATCGTATAATAATTAAAATTTATGACTGTTCGAAAATATCCAATCTCCTCCAATTTAATTTTCCTTTTTGTCTTCTGGTGTTAAAGATATTTACAGCAATTTATTCAACATCAACTAATCTAGGATATCCCTAAGCCCATGCTTTTCTAGAGGATATGCCTAGGCAATAGGGAAATCCCTGTAGTTAAAGTGGAGAAACAGTATGAGAAAGGACGAGGAGATAGATCAACAGCTTTAATTCACAATGGCGGTGAATTAACACCCTGTGAGAAGTGGTTTGCGGTGAACATCTCCACCACTTTCCTCGAAGTTTTTAAAGTGCAGTGGACACGACCATCATTTGCCTTGCAGACATCTACAGTCCCATAGACCCTCAACCATTGAAGCTGTCAAGTAGCCACTCTATGTAATGGAACACGGTGTTAGTTCGGTCAACAACGAAGTTTCTTCGTATTTTACCTTTTAATGTTTATATATACACCTCATTGAACCCCAAAACTGAGTAGGGGTTTTTGTTTCGAAACAAGTCTGGAACGCGTTTACTGTATTAGAGCTTCCTATCTCTTTTTGGCCGTAGCCATCACTTTCGGTTTGTTCATCTCCCAATCCTCTCTGCCTTGCCATTCCCCTAGTGAAGATTACGATTCATTTCATCGTATGAAGTTCTCCACTGATCAGATTTGCATCGTCGGCGTCCTGATCTGACCTTTACTGTACTCTTGTAATCTCCTTCATCTGCCTCTCTCTCTCTCTCTCAAAAATCTCTCTCTAAAAAAAAACTCTCTCAAAAAAATAAATAAATAAATAAACTCATTCATTAAGTAGAAGCCTTACAGAGGGTCGATTCTCCATCAGTTGCTCAACAGTGATAGACAAGATTTATTGAGCGAAGTAGAAATGCACACTTCATTGGTCATAGCTCAATTACGCAGCTTCATGCCAAAAACCTTGTTTATGAGGCCCAATGTAAGAGCAAGTCTACCAGGGATTATAGTTAGGTAAGTACTTAATTTATACATCATCCCTCAATCACAATATCTATTATCTCTTTTAAACTTTTGATCATTTCTTTCTTGATTTTTGTTTCTGTTGATGTTGAATATATAATAAACTATTTTTAATTTTTTCTTAATTTGATAGGACATTTGCAGAACCAAAAACACCATCCATTAACCCTGGGAAGCCACCACAACACAACGATGATCCTCCTAGTCAAGCAAAGAAGAAAGCCAAAGAAGGTGAAGATGCCCAAAAAGAGATGAATCGCCTGAAGGCGAACAACCAAAAAGAGATGCATGCTGATGGTCGTTAGTGTTGTATCACGTAATAAAGTGTTGGTTTGCATGCACAAGTATCGTTGTGGAGATCTGCATGATGTAAATATGTAAAATAAAGTGTTGGTTTGCATGCACAAGTATCGTTGTGGTGATCTCTATTTTCTTAGAAACATGATTTAAATATGTAATATAAAGTGTTGGTTTGCATGCACAAGTATCATTGTAGTTATCTCTATTTTCTTATAGGCATGATGCAAATATGTAAAATTGCAATCTTGTCTTCTTCTTCTATTAATTAAAGATGTTAGGTTTATTTTTAAGTATAAGATGGCCAAAAAGATCTCCTTGTAATGTGTGAAGTTTGATTTGGGTTAGCATCATATTTTGTAAACTCGAATATGACCCGGATTTTAACCCGAAAAAACCCGAATATAGAAAAATTTGACCCCTTTTTATGGTTTTATGTACCGGACCGGATCCGAACCATATTTGCCATGTATTAGGGTTTTTTAGGGTATTTATATGTTTCATTCTAGGGTTACGTGTGAATAGGGAGAGATTCCAAAAATTGTAATTGTCTTTGACGAAGGTTTCCAGATAGTGAAAGTTTTCTCTATGGCTCCATGGTTTTTCCCCAAATTGGGGTTTTCCATGTAAATCT
>JAOXJP010267983.1:0-20411 GCA_025762735.1 Platanus orientalis | reverse complement strand
AATGGAATTCTTAAATGACATTAATTGCCATGTTAATGGAATGTTTTAAATGGCATTAAATGCCTTAGTTTTCAACACTGTAGTCAAGAAAAAGACAATTTTATACAATGTTGAGACCACTTACTATTGCACTACCTAATGTGAAGATGTAACCTATAATGCTCTTTCTGCTATCTAGATCTCCTTCCATGTCAAAATCTACATATCCTTATAGACTAACTTTTGCACCACTATAGTCCAACGAAAAATTTATAGTAACTCTCAATTACCTCATAATCCACTCATAGCTTCCTAATATTCTTTGTCTTGATTGTCCATAAACTTGCTTATAACTCCCACTGCATGAATAATGTCTGATCTAGTAAATACCATAGTATACATAAGATTGTCAATTGCAGATATATATGGTATCTTTGACATGTATTAGCTATCTTTATCAATCATTATACCTTGCATTTTAGAAAATTTGAAGTGACCAGCAATTGACCATGTTGTGCTAACTGTCATAACATCAACCATGTTGAATCCTTTTAGTACTTTTTCAATGTATTCTATCTCAAATTTGTCATAAGCATTTTTTTTTCTTATCACAGATCAATAAGTAGTCTAATCACAATATTACAAGTGTCTATTTTATTGTATTACCTTTTTATTAGAAGCTCAAAAATTAAGAAGAAAAAGAAGAAAACAAGGTTAAAGATGATGTTAGGAAAGTGTGTCTTGAAGTCAACGCGAATACCGTTTGTGCAATTTAGGGAGCAACCCACTATGACCCAAATTTTGACCCAGTTCGGATTCGATAACCCAAATCAGTTTGAGGGGGTATTTTGAGGGTTTAATCCCCATTGTATTGTAGGGTTTGTTGGGATATGCACTGCTATAAGAAGGCTGTTTTGTGGGTTTTGCAAAAGGAGCATGAGATGAAGATGATTGTGTGAAGAGTTTTTCGGGGTTTTCCTTAGGGTTTCACCTTTGGGTTTTGGAAACTCACCATTGTGTGTTTTGTAATCTTTCTTCTCTGTTTTAAAGAAAGTTATTAATTGTTTTCTCCCACAGATGTAGGTAAACTTGTTGAATCATGTTAAATTTGTGTTGTGGGATTGTTCTTTTCCATTCACTTGTTTTCTCATTTTGTTTCACGTTATTACATACTTGAATCCGATCCATTTTTTTCCGTTGTATTTCACAACAGATGGAAAACACTTAAAGGATCTAAAATGCGAGAGATTTCCATCTACTGTATGTTATCCAATAATACATCAACTCAAATATAAAACACTCCTTAGTTCATGTTAATTAAGAGATCTGCCAATGCAATAGAAAATTTCTTCGCAAAGCATGGTTTGCTCAAACCTTCCCTTGTGGTTTAAACTCTTTCTCATCCATTGTGGTTTGGTTAGTAAGAGCTAGCTTTTTGTATTATTGTTTTGACCCCTTCAAGAGTCTTTTCCATTTCATAAGTTGTGAATAGCTTACCCTGCGATCAAAGTTCTAGCTCTATGATGTTCCTGTCAGTCTCGAGGATTAGCCTTGCAGCAGTGCCTCCCAGGTCAACACTTTTAGGGTTCTAAATTTATCAAAGAATTTAGGATCTGTTGGTAACCACCTGGGATTCGCGATGGTCTTAGGAACCAGCTTAAGTCTCTGCCACAGGGTGTCCCATTTATTAAAACTAGGGAACACGTAATTGTATTATTGGTCTAAGTCAGAGTTATGAGATAGAGAAAGGCTCGGACTATGTGCAAATGAATTTCGTGAGAATCGTGAAAATGATGGCAGGGGAACTGACGCATCAGCACCGAAAAGTGATTTACAATTTTTGGGGGGTGCTTATCACTTTTTGGCACTGATGTGTCTGCACCCTAATACCATTTCTCATGAAATTCATTCTCACCTAATTTTTTTCCCAATAACAAGTATGAGGAATTATGGAGAAACAAAGCAGAAAATACCACCTAAGTTGGACAGCTAAGCTTGTTTAAGGGGAAATGCCCCTTAATGCCCTGTCTAGTTGTCTAAAAAGAGGAGGGGGGGGGTTAATTTTTTGTAAGGTGCCATTTCATTTTCACACAATTCTTCCATAAAATCATCCTTTCCCCATGAAAAGGGTCGACTTTAATTATCATGGCAACAAAACAACAATAAAAAAAAAGGAATGACAATTATTTATATTTTCTTTTTCTTTGTAGTTTTCTTTTCTTCTTATCTATGTTTTTTTATTCAATTCAAGGCAACCAAATGGGGCCTAAATAAAAACAGAACCATGCCGATCCATCTTTGAAAAGAAACATCTGTCCATGTGAAAAACTGGAGGGTTTTGCTGGTACTATTCTCAATTTATGTTCTTCTTCAGAAAAAAATATTTAATTTGTTTCTAAGATGAGTAACAGTGTCTTCAAATAACAATCATATTGGAATAGGCATCTCGTGATGGTGGTCTCAGAAACCATTCTCTCATAAGAAAATTTAGAAGTCGTTGATGTCTTCATTTTGCAAGGACCCTTGAATATTGGTGAAAGCTTACCTTTTATTATTATTATTGAAACATAAACACGCAAAAGGACTTACACAGTGAACATCAAAAGTGGTCAGCTTTCAATGCCACTGAGGACCCTCATAAGCGGCCTGAAATCCTCTACGCCACCCCTGTGAGCCACTCAGTTTTTGAGATGTCACATCACCTCCAAAAAGTGGATTGATTCCCCCTATGTGGCCAGTGAGTGACTCACAGGGGGGTGGCGTAGAAGATATCAGCCCCTCAAGTTCACAACCAACCCTTTTCCACCTATGTGGGACTTCACTTCATCCAAAGGCTTTCTTTGTTTTGATTCACACACACGCAAGAAAACTCTACAGTTAGCGGACATCAAAAGTGATCACAGCCTTCAATGCCTCTGAATCACAACTTTCAATACCACTAAGGACCTTCATAAACTCGACCTGAAATCCTTTAGCCACCCTCCTTTATGAGCCACACAAGGGGAGTAGCGTAGAGGATTTCAGCCCCATAAACTCACATACAACTACAGCAGTCCAACTTCAAGTGCGACACCCCCCCTGATGGGACACTCAGGAGGGGGAATCAAAAACCTACAAAAAGTGAATTGATTCTGCCTCCAAGTATCCCATCAGGGGGCGTGGCACATACGATTTCATATAGCTGACTTATTTGTTACATGAAATAGCCCTAAAAGGTGCAAACAAACTTATTTGTTACATGAAATAGCCCTAAAAGGTGCAAACAAACTTATTAGGTGAAACACGATGGACAAATTGATAACAACCTGTAACTACCGTACCCCTCAAACTGTCAGAAATTATTTTTTTTATTTTCTTTTGGGGAAAAAGAATTATTTTTATATTGAAGAGTAGACAGCGAAAGAACAAACCTTTTACCTTCTTTGTCGGGTAAGTAGCATGGTAGATGTTGTTTATTTTCTTTGCCTTCTTTTAGACCTCGCTAGTCACATGCTCGAATTAAATATTGTCTTTGAGTTGGAGAACACAGGCCCTTATTCATGACTATCCCTGATACCTTTTAGATGAGTTACATGGCGTGAAATCATTTACGTCACTCTCTCTGATGGAACATCCATGGGGGAATCAAAAATCTCCAAAAAGTGCATTGATTTATGTTTCACCTCGAGTGAGCATGAAATCATTTACGCCACTCCCTCTAATGGGACACTTAGGGGGAAATCAAAAAACTCCAAAAAGTGAATTGATTCCTCCTTGAGTATCTCATAGGAGGTGTACCGCATTACTCCTCTTGATGGGACACTTAAGGGGAATAAAAAATCTCTAAAAAGTGAATTGATTTCCCTAATTGAATGTCCTATCAGGAGAGGTGGTGTAGATGATTTCAATCTAAATGATTTCATCCTAAGTTAGGATGAAATCATCTATGCCACTCTCCCTAACGGGACACTGGGGAAGAATAAAAAATCTTCAAAAAGTGAATTGATTCTCTTCTTGAATGTCCCATTAGGGGGTTGGCATGAAAATTGATTCCTTTCGAGTGTCCTATCAAAGGAGGTGGCATAGATAATTTCATCCTGAATTGACGTGAAATCATCTATGCCACTCCCTCTGATGGGACACTTAGGGGAAAAATAAAAAAATCTCCAAAAAGTGAATTGATTCCTCCCTAAGGGGTGGTAAAGATGATTTCACCCCGAGTTACATACCCATCCATTGGCAATGACCTGATATCTTCTGCGACTCACAAGGGTGTTTTGGCAAACATACTTGGATACTTTATCTCATGAGTATTTATTATAAGAAAATGTTATGTGATGATAAAGTGCCTATAGTGCTTATGGTGAATTATAGTGCTTACGGTGAATTATAAGCTGATACATGTCGTATTGGGGGTTGTTGTGTTGGGGGTGTAAAAAAAGAGACCAAATTCAAAAACATATCATGTGTCCATCATTGGCATGCCTATATAGGCATGTGTTAACACAGCCTCTTGAATGGCATGCCTCCATCATGTGTCTACACAGCCTTTCAGATGTGTGTCCCCAATCTTTTGTGATCAAATTTGGTGTGGTCATGGTGTTTTTTGAATTTGATGCCTCTTTTGGGCACTTAGGACACTTTTTTTTTAAGATATTAACTTTGCATATCCCACGTGGTAATATTGAGTGGTCACACAATGATCACACCAATTTTGGACACAAAGGGTGTACTTCGGTTTTTTTCATCCAAACCTCCTTTGTGAATGGAAAAAGAAAAGGAAAAAAAAATGGACAAAATGTTCTGTCCAGGATTTGGTGTCCAGGAGACCAGAGGACGTCATATAGAATAAAATGGGTGGGTGATGAAATTTTTTAATATGGAATATGCAATTTATTCCATATGATTTCCCCTAGTGTCTTGGACAGCATCCTAGACACCAAATTCTGGACAGAACGTCCTTTCCCAAAACAAAAGGCAGACCTAAATTATTGGGTTTTCACAGGCACCACATGTAGTTCTCGAATGAATATTGAGCTTATGTTGCGATCGTGAGAGCCAAAATTCATCCTGACCACATATTAATCGGATTAAATTTTTGGGCAGTTCATAAATAAATAAAAAAAGAATCTTTTATTGTGGGACATGCAGGAACCAGAATCTAGCAACTGAACTAAATGTGCACTGGCAATGCCCGACAGCAAGGTGGGGGGCCTGGATTTGGACATTACGAATGGACCAGCATGTCCTTGCCTCGTATGGACGTCTGGGACTTTGAACCTTATAAATTATAAGGAAAAAAAAAAAAAAAAAAGCCTCTTTCAATTATGAAATCTTGAATGGGAATTAATTTTTCTTTTATTTTCGTGGCCGATCTGACAACTTCGATCCTTTTTTTTTTTCATTCTACATTTGCAACGTTTTTCTTTCCACAAAATGGTGTGGTCATACACTTTTTGTTTAGCTCCACACCCTTATGTGAGATGGTATACTCAGTATATATGGTTCTGTTTTTCATAGCCAAAAAATGAGAAAAGAAAATACCGAATTATTAATAAAAAAAGGATTCACTAGAATGCCTAGATGGGTTTAAGACCATAACTCACCACGTGTCTCAAATTCAGAAGATGAGGACCCATACACTAAACGGTCTCGCCTAATAGAATTTTCATGTCAAAAGTATCACGATCAAATGATTTTTAATCATATAATCAATGCATTTTTTTAGGCTTCAGGGAAAGTGGACTCTTTCTCTAATGTACATAGTGGTGATTATCTCTAGAGATTTTTGCCTAATTGATGTCTTCGGTTGAACTCATTCTAGGGTTGGGCCCTAAATATCTAAATATGAGAGACGTGGTGAGTTATATGAACCTAATCCACACTACTTATCATGTGGTCATGGACCCAGATATTACCAAAAGGATCGTTTCCTGTTTACAAATTATCTTGTGTGCTACACCAAAAAAGTAGTGAAAGTTTTTCATTACTCTTGTAATGTTGGTATTCTGTTTCAACAAATCAGCCTTATATCTTTGCGATGTGGGTGCAAACACGGTTCGATTTTTTCTGTTACAAGATTGTCTATGAACAATCCCCTTAATTTATTAGTTTGCAACTTTGGTATCAGAGTCATGTTATTTGCATCCCATCAATTTCAGCCTCCTTTTTTTTCTTTGACATCTTTCCCGTGACTGTAGATTATTAAAGAACCACAACTCATATTCTAATGAGAATTGCTTGTTCTTATTGATCTTACAAGATCTCTAAGAACCACGACTTATATTTTAATGAGTATCGCCTATTCTTATTGATCCTACAAGATCTATAGAACCGCAACTCATATTTTAATGAGTATTGCTTGTTCTAGATCTTACTGATCCTACAAGATCAACAGAGCTGCAACTCATATTTTAATGAGTGTTGCTTGTTCTAGATTGATTGGGGGCTCGGTTCTTTGCATATGTTAAAGACAATTTAATAAGGGGAGACTTTATCAAAATTTGCAAAAATAATTGGACAAAGATTTCATGGACTGTTTAATAAAAAAATACAACAAATTGTAATGAGGTTTCTGGTGTCTTTCGATTGGCTAAATGAAACTTTTAGAGTTGACAGCTACTGGCAACACAATATGTAATAGAGACATACGATGCTACCATGGCTCAATAATGCAATAAGCATGGGTTGCGGTAGGCAAATGGTTACAAAGTTAATGAGGTTGTAGGGTGGGAGGTTGGAGACGACCCTAGTCACCCCCGATCTTTGAATATATAAAAGAAGTAGTAGTAGTAATAATAATAATAATAATAATAATAAGGAAAGGAAAGAAGTTGCAAGCAATGCACCAAACCAAACTTTTAATGAGCCGAGCTTTTAACGAGCTAAGGTTAGTGAAACTCGGCTCAGGCTGGCTTAGGAAACAAGCTTAGGCTTGACTCATAATGAGTTGAGTTCTGAGCAGAGTTGAGATAGCTTGGCTCGTTGACAGCCCTAGGTGAAAGCACCATTTAAAATCGTCCATATTGGAGAACATCTAAAGTGTTCATCTTATAGTGAACTACTGTCCAAATAAAGGTTTGAATGCGAGGAGGAGAGGAACCAAACCACACTTTTTTAGCCAAAAAAGAAGGAAAATGATTTTGACCACGGGAGAGGAAGTCAAAGAATGATTTTGAGAAGAGACTGTATCACTCAAGAGATCAATGTATCGATTAAGAATGGAAGAAGAGATATGAGTGCTTTCTAGAGAATCAAGAGGAGAGTCTGCAAAATCTTTTTTTGATATCATGAAGGTTTTAAGAGAAGAGTAAATTCCAAGAAATTCCATCAATGGTAAAAGAGATAAGATCGGAGATAAATACATCTTTTGCAAGGAAATACAAAATAACCTAGGAAAGGCCGTTTAGAAGAGGAGAGTCCCCCCACCAACAATCATGCCAGGATCAAACCCTATAGCTATTACCAACAATAAGAGACAAGTGAGGATAGAGGGGGAGAATCCCAACAATGTGTTTCCAAATAAGGGAGGATCTATAAGGAATTCTTGAATTATAGTCCCATCCATTTGAATTTGAATCATACTTGGTTACCATAAAAGAGTGTCATATACCTCCCCCTTCAAAAACAAATCTCCACAACCATTTCCCTAAGAGGGCATTATTTTTCAAAACAATGTTATCAATCCCAAAACCACACCATCATTCTTGGACTTGCATTAATGCTATCAATTTGGTCGGGCTAGCCCGAAACCCAACATATCTAGCCCAAAAAAATAGTCAGGCTAGACTAACCTAACTTTGGGCCTGGCTGAGTTCAGGCCTAGCATTTAAGCATGAAGTTTTATTTGGGAAAGCTCAATTTCAACCTGATACTCCACCCAACCTTTCCTGTGGTAGTTAATAAGATTTTTATATGGATGCTGATATTAGGCCTATATTTTTATTTTTATTTTTTTGGCTCTATATATTTTTAATGAATTTACCATCATCAAATAGTTAAGTTTGTCAGCTGTTCAAAAAGGCCCACGTAATATGCATTTAGCGGTAGCTATGGGCCTAAAATTTACCCAAAAATTAAGGGAAGAGTTTTAGTTCAGACAGCCTGAACTTGGCCAAAGGCCGCCCAATGTTTTAAAATGAGCTGAGATCGGGCTGAGTTCGGGCATATGTAAAACATTTTGGGATGAACTCAGCCTGATTTATTGCCCTAAATTGCATGCCTCTTCCTAATTAATCAAATGATCTTTTCTATTGCTGCCACCATCCCACAAAAAAGGATCTTTGAATGCTCTCAATTTTGTTGGATATATTGGTCGGAATGCCAATGGTACAGGAGTACATTAACATAATATACCTAAAATACTGATAATGTTTTTTGAGCAATAAAATGGATCAAATTCAACAGTCCTAACTCTTTCTAACTGTCTAATTAATATAATCATATAAATCAATGCTATAGCAAAAGATTGAGTTGTTTTGCAATTGTTGAGGAGCAAAACATGAACTGATCGTAACATACAGGCTCAAGTCATTAACAAAATACTACAGTGATTATGTTAGACCGATGACAAAATTACTAATGTAATATATGGTATTGTTAGGACCAAAATCTGAGGCTCAGTTGGAGACATAAAGCCGAGACCAAAATCTGAGTCCCCCCCTTTGGTTGACCCCGAGACTCCTGACCATAACCAACTTTTGAGTCATTGCTTGCCGAAGGTGACCGAGTCAACATTTCCGGACCAACAAGACTCTCAAGTTAATCTTGTTGCTGAGACCACCGAGTTAATTTTGCCGAGACGCTCGAATCAATGCATTACGAGATCCCCCGACAAGGGAATCCCGAAACTCCAAAGCCTTGGGAAGCAATATGTCAAGAACCCGACCCGAGACACTCGAATAAGGAATGATACCATGTGTCATAGAAGCCGAACTACGAGGAGCCAGGCGGTATCCCTTATATTGATGGAGAAGCCAACTCATATCCAGCTACCTCTGATTTAACTGACTCCTACAATCATGCCTAGAGGCGCCGCCCTAGCAAGGGGCGTTAAGCTAAGAATCTGGGAACAATGTCGGGGCTGAGTACTACAAAGTAAGTCAATTGCAACGATGAAAGGTATGAGCAATCCTTCCTCATAATTGCATACTATTCTCTCCTCTCTGAAGTCTCTAAATTGATCGTCGGAGTGCTACCAGCTAGCGATCGATTGACGCCATTTTTTATCTCTATCCTTGCAGGTCTATAGGATCGTCTGAAGCCCTGCACCCATCTGATCAAGTTCGAGTGTCAAATTTGGGTATCATCAATTGGCACTGTCTATGGGAACCATGGTTAAAATGGCTCATTTAGACTAAGGGTGCATGGTGGAGACTAGATCCATGGATGCACGAAAGAATAACCAAAGGAATGCTACAACACACAACGATCAAACCAATTAGGCTAAGGAGGAAGTTGGTGGTCCTAACCTCGAATGTCGGGTGTGGGACCTCACAAAGATCGTAGAGGAGATTGCTTAGCAAAACCAACAACTTCTGCAATGGATCATTAATCGAGAGAAAAGAGGCACGTGAAGGATTGTGAGGAGAAAACCCCACCCATTAGGGAGAAAAATTGGAGAACGAATAGGTGAGATAGAATCCCATCAGTCCGAGAGACAACGCGGTGAAGAATGCCTCCATCAAAGTCAAACAGAGGGAGGTGGACCAAGAAATCCATTGATGGATGAACGACTCAAAGAAGTACAAGATCAACTAAAAGACGTCATGCAGACAATGAAGGGGAAGGAGTCATCAATTGTCGAAGACTTGGTCAAGAGAACATAATTGCCCTTCTTAGGCCGAGTGATGAATTGCCTGCTTCCTTACAAATTCCGTGCCCCTCAAATGGAAACGTTCGAAGGGACAAAAAAAACCCTTGACCACCTAGAGACATACAAGACACTGATGCACCTTTAGGCCCTTCTGGACAAATTCATGTATCAAGCTTTCCCTTTAACCCTTAAGGGTCCCGCTCATGCATGGTTCTGGAGGTTAAAGCTAGAGTCCATTGATAACTTCCTAGACCTAAACAAGCGGTTTGTTAGTCATTTCATGAGCGCTCAGAGTTACCGGAAGCCTGTGACCTACCTCTTGAACATCAAGCAATAATAAGATGAATCACTGAGAAATTATATCACTCGGTTCAACAAGGAGGCCTTGCAGGTGGATGACACCGATGACAAGGTGATACTAACTGCTTTGATGAGGAGGATTACAACCATCCCGATTCTTATTCTCCCTATCGAAGTCTCCACCAAACACCCTCGAGGAGTTTATGGTAAAAATACAAAAACATATGAAAGTGGAAGAGGCAATGTCAGCTTGAAGGAACAAAGAAGAATCAGACAAAAGGAAAAGAACCGATGGATCAAGTGGATCCACTTAAAGCCAAGGGCAAGGTGATTAGCCCCAACAGCTTAAGTCGAAGTCAGGAAATCTCAAGTCCCGGTTCCCCAAGTATACCCCTCTGAACACAATTCTTGAGCACATTCTAATGGAGATCAAAGATGATCCCGCCCTTAAATGGTCAGGGAAATTGAAGGCCCCCGGGCATTGAGGGTGAGAGGGAAATACTGTTGTTTTGACAGAGACCACGGTCACAACACGAATAACTATTTTGACCTAAGGGAGAAAATTGAGGAGCTGATACAGCGAGAAAGGCTGAGAAGATTCGTAACCAGTCAGAAAATAGACGAGACCAATGAGCCGCCAAGACAACTTACCATGAAAGAAAAAGAAGAAGCCTCACCCTTAAGGAAAATCCAAGTGATAACAGGAGGATCCGTAGGAGGAGGAGAGTCCGCTTCGGCACAAAAGGTCATTTGCGGAGATCCAAACATGTAGAAAGAAGGGACATCTACACGACTAGAAGGCCATTAAAACTAGCTCAGAAATCCAACCCCCCGATCACCTTCTCGAAAGAGGAATCCATACAGCTGCAACACCCACATGATGATCCCCTTGTAGTGACGATCATGATCACCAGGTATAGGACGTAGAGAGTATTAATAGACAACAATAGTTCCTCTGACATCTTGTTCTTGCCCTCCTTCAAGCAGATAAAAATCTCGGAAGATAGACTTCAACTCATAAGAGCACCCATAGTAAGCTTCACAGGAGATAAGATCTTTCCATTGGGATCCATAGCCCTACCAGTTACTGTCGGGCTTGGGGCACAGCAAGTTACCAAGGAGGTGACTTTTCTGGTAGTCAACTATCCATCAGTATACAACGCAATACTGGGAAGACCCTCCCTAAACCAGACGAAAGCGGTAACCTCTACCTACCTCCTGATGATGAAATTCCCTATAAAGCACGGGGTTGGAGAAGTCAAGGGCGACCAGACCGTGGCATGAGAATGCTATAATGCTTCTCTCTCAGATAATTTACCAGAGGAAACAATGATGGTAAATGAAGAAAAGGAGAAGAAAATTAGCCCGACTGCGGAACCAACTGAAGATCTCCTAAAAGTTTCATTGGATACCAGAAGGTCCGGATTGGAAGCCTCGGACCGGATCAGAGTGAGTGGTTGATCGAACTTCTGGCCTAACACTAAGATATCTTTGTCTGGACACACAAAGACATGCCTGGCATTGATCCCTATGTAATGGTACACAAGTTGAACATTTGCAAGATTGTAAAACCAGTAAGGCAAAAAAGAAGAAACTTTACGACAGACCGAAATAAGGTGGTTACAGAAGAAATCTACAAACTTTTGGAGGCTAAGTTCATACGAGAAGTCCACTATCCATAATGGTTGTTGAACGTGGTACTAGTCAAGAAAGCCAACAAAAAATGGAGAGAATATGTTGACTTTAAGACCTAAATAAAGTCTGCCCGAATGATAATTTTCCTTTGCTAAGAATTGACACTTTGGTAGATACTACCTTTGGATATGAATCACTTAGCTTCATGGACACCTTCTTAGGGTATAATCAGATTCGGATGTTCGAGCCTGCTTAAGAAAAAAACTTCATTCATCATAGATACAGGCCTGTACTATTATCAGACAATGCCTTTTGGGCTGAAGAATGAGGGAGCCACTTACCAAAGGCTGGTCAATACTATGTTCAAGGACCAGATAGGGAGAAATGTGGAGGTATTCAATAATGACATGCTAGTCAAGAGCTTGAAGACAGATCTCCACTTTGGAGACCTTGAAGAAACCTTCAACACACTAAGGAAGTTCAAGATGAGGCCTAATCTCAAGAAATACGCCTTTGAAGTATCGACCGGAAAATTCTTAGGCTTTATGGTCTCACAAAGGGGAATCGAGGTGAACCACGAGAAGGTAGAGGCCCTCTTACGTATAGAACCGCCTTGGAACACGAAGGAGGTTCAAAAACTGGTAGGAAGAGTAGCGGCACTGAATCGGTTCATATCTTAATCGATAGATAAATGCCTCTCATTCTTTCGTCTCTTGTGAAAGGCATTCAAGTGGACGGAAGAATGTGAAGAGGCATTTCAGAAACTCAAGGAGCATCTGGCAAGTCTGCCCCTATTGTGCAAAATCGAGCCCAACGATTCCCTACTCTTATATATCGTTGTCTCAGATTCTGCAATGAGTTCGGTCTTGATAAAAGAAGAAGGTAGCAAGCAGTGTCCCATGTATTACGTAAGTCGGGCAGTTACCGGAGCTGAGAAGAATTATTGGAAAGTTGAAAAGGTCGCCTTCGCGGTGGTAACCACTACAAGAAAGCTACGCTTATGCCATCAAATCCTCTCAGACCAACCTTTGAAGTACACTCTACAGCATCCAAACACCTCAAGCAGACTAATTAAATGGTTGGTCTAACTGGGAGAATTCGATATTGAATACAAGTCGAGGGGGGCAATAAAGGGCTAAGCCGTAGCTTATTTCATAGCCGAGTTGACTCCATCCCTAGACACCAAGAAACCAAAGGAGTCTGCTCTTACAAAAGATGATAACTGGGAGTTGAATGTCGACGGGTCAGCCATAGGACATGCAAGTGGGGCCGGGATCATAATAACATCCCCAGGAGGAGAAGAATTGGAGTATGCCATCAGATTTGGCTTTAAAGCAACCAATGATGAGGCAGAATATGAAGCACTAATCAACGGGCTTAAGATAGCCAAGCTAATAATAGACCAGGTCCTAGGAGAATATGAAGCAAGGGAAGAGAGAGTAGAATATTGGTGGGTAGTCCAAGCATTGATAGCCACATTTTACTTATTCGTCATTGAACATGTACCACGGGAGCAGAACGATCGAGCCGACAAGTTGGCTTGATTAGCCTCAGCCATCGGAGACAACGAGGACACGATGATCGAGGGTCACTGAAGAGGAACCAACATGGATGGACCCGATCAGGGCATTCCTAAAAGAAGACAAGCTACCCAATGATCGTATAAAATCCAGGAGACATAAATTAAGGGCTTCGCGGTATGTGTTGCTAGACGGAGTCCTGTACAAGAGGGGCCTCACATTGCCCTACTTGAGGTGCTTGAGCCCAACCGAGTCAGAATTAGCCATGAGGGAGATCCATGAAGGAGTGTGCAAAAACCACTCTGGGAGTAGGTCGATGATTCATAGACTCGTTAGAGTTGGCTATTACTGGCCAACCATATGAACCGATTCAGCTCGTTACACCCGAGAATGTAACCGATGCTAGAGATTTGCAAATAAGCCTTAGCAACCTGTAGAAGAACTCACCCCGATCCCTAGCCCCTAGCCATTTACACAATGGGGAATAGACATAGTCGATCCACTCCCGAAAGGAAAAAGACAAGTTAGGTTCATTATCGTAGCAATCGACTACTTCACCAAGTGGGCTAAAGTAGAACCCGTGGCCAAGATTACCGAGAGTAATGTTAGAAACTTTATATGGAAGGCTTTAGTATGTCACTTTGGTGTCCCAGAGGTCTTGATCTCAAACAATGGTAATTAATTCAACAACCCTTGTTTTAAGGAATTCTCTTCCCCGAGTCATCCTCAAGCCAACGGGCAAGTGGAGGTCACCAACTGAACTCTCCTCAATATAATAAAAACACGGTTGGAGGCCCACAAAGGAAATTGGTTTGATGAACTACCAGGAACTTTATAGGCATACAGGATGATGGTCAGGATCCCGATAGGTGAAATCCCTTTTCTCTTAACATTCGGAATAAAGGCAGTAACATTGGTGGAATTTAATCTTACCAACGTACCGAGTCTCTAGAATAGATAAAGATAAGAATAAGGAGAATCTCTACTTAAATTTGGACCTAGTGGAAGGAAGAAGATAGGAGGCTGCCGCTCGAATGACAATTTATCGAAATACCATGATCCGATATTACAACAAAAAAGTTAAAGAGAGGAGGTTCAGAGTTAGAGACCAAGTCTTGAGGGAGATCACGCTAGCAGCTAAGAACCGGATGGATGGAAAGCTTGGACCAAACTGGGAAGGACCATTCTGAGTTGTCAAGTTCAACAAACTTGGATCGTATCATCTTGAGAACCTGGAAGGCAAGCCACTACTTCGACCTTTGAATATAGAACACCTAAGAAAATACTATCCCTAAGGAAGTTATAACTCTACATCAATGAATAAAGGGAACCTTTTTGCACATAATTGAGCCAACTTAGAATTGCGAAGAGGTATGCAATTCGACCGGCCCCATGTGGCCGAAACTCACTTGATGACTTAGTTTATTCGACCGAGAGTCACTTGATGACTTAGTTTATTCGACTAGCCCCATGTGACTGAGAGTCACTTGATGACTACTTAATGACTCAAACTATTCGACTAGCCCTATGTGGCTAAGAATCACTTAATGCCTCAGACTATTCAATTGGCCACGTGTGGCCAAGAGTTACTTAATGACTCAGACTATTCAACTAGCCTTATGTGTCCAAGAGTCACTTAATGACTCAGACTATTCAACTGACCTTATGTGTCCAAGAGTCACTTAATAACTCAAACTATTCGACTGGCCCCAAGTGGCTGAGAGTCACTTGATGACTCAGAGATATTCGACTGGCCTCATGTGGCCGAGAATCAGTTGATGACTCAAGTTTATTCAACTAGCCCCATGCGGCCGAGAGTCACTTGATGACTAAGGTTTCACTAAGCACTTAAGTGCTTTTACGTCTAAATGGTATGCTACAGGTCCGACTAAATAGAATGTTGAATAAGTTGTCACACCCAACACAGAAAATCATTTTAAGGACAAAGTATGGAGAAGAAAAAGAAATATTTTTCATTCATGAAAGAGTTCTTACGTAAAGGGTCCTTGTACAAAAAAAAAGTTCAAAGAAAAAGGCCAAAAGAAGCATCCTAATCCTCGACTTCATCTTATTTGACTTGAACGACGTCGGCCGTGGTAGGGGATCCCGAATCATCATCAAAGACAAACCTAGAGAAGTCGACCTCCTGGTATGCTCGAGAAGCTCGACGCTGAAATGCTTCGAAACCATCTCAGTAGTAGTCTGAGACTTCGATTGCATAATCAGCTGAGGCCCAGATCTCTGACCATGCCACATCCCTCTCCTACTAGAGATGAGTAGCCAATGCAGCCTTGACTTTAGCCTTCTCCTGAGTTGCAAACTCCTAAGCTCTTGTCACCCGGCCTTTAGCCTCCACCACTTTGTCCACCAGAACCTTCCGCTCTTCTAGGGCATTCTGGAACTTGACCGATAGGTCGTCCCTCTCAAAACATAGCAATTCAAGCTCAACATGAAGGTCTGCCTCCCTCTTAGCAGAATTGAACAACTAAGCCTGGAAGCTCGAGCTCTCAGACTTCAAAGCAACGACTTTTTTCCTCTACAAGCGAACAGTGTCCTTCGCGGCCTTCTGAAATTAGATGCCCACTGTCACGAGTGATGTCAACTGTAAAAAAAAAATGTGAACACATGAAGACAGAAGAGATTGGATGAGTCGTGTGATCATAAAGGAAATTACCTAGGCCAAGTCGAGCACCATCCTTTGGTATAGGGCGCCTGAGTTCATAGTAAGGAGAGCCTCAAGATCACCCCTTGGAACAACCCCGGTCATTTTCTTGAACGTGTAGTCCGAGTTGTTCACGAAGGTCTCCACCACCGGACATTTTCCTTTGTCGGCCCGAGGAGCAACACCTTCAATAGGCAGAGCTGGATGACTTCTGGTGGAGGCGGGGGCGAAGTTAGAGGTAAGATGAGTAGAAGAGCTGTTGGATGAAGCGCTCGGGGCTGCCTAGTCCTTCTGCGAAGGTTGGGGAGTGACGCCCTCTCGGATGTTCGAGACTAGGGCCTGAGCCTTCTGAAGCTTCGGGGTGGGAGCTACCGGGTCACTAGACTTTTTTTTGTTGGTCACACCCAAGCCTTTCCCAGTAGTAGGAACCTTCTAAGACTCTACTGCTCCCTCATGAGCCTCACGTGCTTTCTTCAGGAGGAGCTTTAAATCGACTTTTGTCATGACTACGAAATGCAACGAGCCAGTGTTGAAAAAAATAGTAATAAGTACCCCTAGTTGTTCCTCCGGCAAGCTCCACCACAGAGGGAATACTCGAATCCTTAGAGACGATGTCCTCGACAAACCGAGGTTGAAAGGGGAATCGGGACAGTGCCTTGGAAGTAACAAGGGCCGAATAATCGAGCACGTAGTATAAAATCGCCATGAGCACTCCATTGAAAGATGACACGGGGAGTTGAGGCTAGGAAAAAATTGAGACGGGACATAACAAAAGAAAACAAGGTATAAAGCTAAAGGAAGACCGAAAGGAAAATAAGAATTTGTAACAAACACATCGAGAAACTTACTAAAGGAGTCCAGGTTACTCCAAACTTTGCTAAAGCAAACCAGCTTCTCCATCTAACTGTCCTAAGGGCAAGCTTCATAGCCGTTGCCCGAGGAGAAGAAAAATCTACTCTTCCAACCCTTGTGGGAGGTTGGAAGGCCTGTAACTAAGTTTCTAAAACTATCCCGAGCGGTAAAAAACCACCAGCTCGGTTCCTTCTTAACAATTTAGTAATATAAAAAAAACTTCGAGAGGACAGGAGATTATGCCTACTACTACTGGCCACCTAGAGGATCATGCAACCAATCACAATCCTCCAGGAGTTGGACATTAACTGGGCGGAGGAGAGACTGATGCAAAGAAGAAGGTCCCTGATAAACTGAGTGACCGAGAATCGATGGCCAGCAGCCAGAGCCTGCTCATACAGACAAACCTCCTCGAGCTTGATGTCACAGGCTTGCTCAGACTTTCTAGGGGCATGTAAGACGATGTCCCCCGGAATGTCATACACCCTCCTAAATTTCTCGAGGTCAACAGAGTTGAGGGTAGAGGGGAAAACCTCAACCATCAGGGGACGAGGCAGAGGTTTCCAAGATGTGTCAAAAGCACCCTCGGGATTATTTGGGTGAATAGTCTCCAACTTGGGAAGCCCAGGTTTTAGAGATAGGGTTGCGTTAGAATCAAAGGATAGAGGACTAGACGAGGAGTCCATCCAACCGAGGGGAAAAATGACTTCTATAGAAAGACCTAAATAGGACAAAAGATTGCCGAAGAGGGATGACACAAACGACATATCACTGTCCACTAAACTTAGGTCTGGAGGGTGCCTCTGAGCTTGGAGGAAGCTATAGAGCTAGACCAAGTGAAAACTAAAGGGAACTCCGGTAGAGTCCAGGGTGAAAGTGAAAAAAACGGGGGAGAACAGGAAAGATAAAGCAAGCCTAGCTACCCGAAAGGAAGAAATAGAACTAAAAGGAAAAAAAGAGAGCAATAGAGCATACTGGAGTTATATCTGGAGAAGGATACAGACCCCGGAAGACTACTAGAATGCGTTGCTGCGATTGTTGGAGCTACTGAAAATGAAGACCGTGAAAGATAAGAAGAAAATGTAAATGAACAAAAGCTAAAATGACCCCAGTTATTTATAAGAACTGACCAGGTTGAGTCTAGCCATGGGATCAACTGATTCAAATTTGGGCCATCCACGTATCCTCGCATGAACTCTGCCAACAGGTGAAGTAGTGTCTTGTCCACTTGTACAACAAGATCTGCACCGTCCACATGTCATCTTTAGTAACAGAAGAGAAGGTAAAGCGACATCTAATTAATGACCTCTTGACGATGCCCTCATTATGACGGCATGAAGTCCTAACGGTCAGGACATGCACACGACTCCCAAGACAACCGTCCCAACTCTCCAAAAAAGGCGGTAACCACTAGAGATCAAAAGACACAGTAAAGATAATTCCCTCGGTCTCGCAAAAAAGTGACAACCCTCTAGAATTGGGGGGCATTTAATAGGACCAAAATCTGAGGCTCAGTCAGAGACATAAAGCCAAGACCAAAATCTGAGTCCCCCCTTTCGGTTGACCCCGAGACTCCTAACCATAACCAATTTTCGAGTCAATGCTCGCCGAAGGTGACCGAGTCAACGTTTTCGGACTAGCAAGACTCTTGAGTCAATCTTGTGGCCGAGACCCCCAAGTCAATTTTGCCGAGACGCCCAAATCAATGCATTCTAAGATCCCCTGAAGAGGGAATCCCAAAACTCCAAAGCCTCGGGAAGCAATATGTCATGAACCAAACCCGAGACACCCGAATAAGAAATGATACTACGTGTCATAGAAGCCGAACTACGAGAAGCTAGGCAGTATCCCTTATATTGACGGAGAAGCTAACTCATATCCAGCTACCTCTGACTTAACTGACTCTTACAATTGCACTCGAAGGGGCCACCCTAGCAAGGGGCATTCAGCTAAGAACCCGGGAACAATGTTGGGGTTAAGCACTATAAAGTAGACCGATTATAACGACGAAATGTATGAACAATACTTCCTCATAATTGCATACTGTTCTCCCCTCTTGGAAGTCTCTAACTTGATCGTCGGAGTGCTACCAACCGGCAATCGGCTGACGCCATTTTTATCTATGTCCTCACAGGTCTATAGGATTGTCTAAAGCCCTGCACCCATCTGGTCAACTCCAAGTGTCAAATTTGGGCATCATCAGGTATAATAGTAGATAATGATTTCAATAATTAAAACTTAACCAAGTGAATAAGGTTAGGCTTGACCATGAATTCGCTTATATCCCCTAATAAAACAATACCTGATCGTTTATTGGCGTTCGTCACTTCTTGTACAAATTCAGAGAGGATTACAACAATCAAGGATTCGACTACATGGTCCTCAAAATTGTTAACATGAAGAATTTAGTTGTTAATAAAATAAAGCTCTCTTTTTTGGGAATTTTTTAAATAGAAATCTTAAATATCTGTGTCTACTATTGCATTGAGAAAAGTCTACTTACATTGTGGGTCATACAGGTAGACTAGAATTAGAAACATGGCTTATCTAAAGAGTACCTTATCCAATGGATATATTTGTATCACATTGTGCACCATATATATATAGATAGATAGAGAGAGAGAGAGAGAGAGAGTGACCACTCCATTGATTGATGTTTATGTCAAGATCTTGCTTCCCTATCAAGGAAAGACACTTAGAAAAAAGAACAAAAAAACTAATCTTCTACATTCTCCCTTACCAAAAAATAAAAAATAAAAAAATTCTGCATTGGTAGACAAGGATACGTTGCTTAAATTGAACATGAGCTCCATGTGCATACTTCTCCACCTATGGAGTATTTCCGCCCGCGTAAGGATATATTAAATTTAGAGTGTCTGCAGCAGTACTTAACTTGTTTCTTGATATGATTGAAGCCAAGCCTTCGGATTTGAGCGAATCGCCTTGTATTTATCTCCGGAATCCATTATAAGAACTCGGTTGTGGATTTCCAATTTTAGGAAAGGCATTGCTAACCTTCAAAACAACACTACGTAACTTGAAGATTGGTTGGCCTGGTCCAGTGCCACCATTCAGGCAGATTTTGAATCATATCCATCCTAAATGGAAAGATACCATGCCAATACCTATCCAGGATGCAAATGCCTGGCGAAGGGGTAATGGGATAAATATATAGGTATATATTTACTAATAATAACATTAATGCCCTCTTTTGACCCATGTGCATACTTATCAAGACAACCTTTGTTAGTAGGGTCATAACACATCCGTATTTGTATTAATTTATCTAATTGAATATTGGATTGAATTCAGATATTTTGCAGATGTTTATGACAACAATATGACCTAGGAACTATAGAGATGAAAAACGATAAGTGGAGTTCAACAAGAGAAGCAGAACTGGTTACTGGGGAGGTTTCAGCTTTCTTTCATATGAAATGGAAATGGGAGATGAGAAATGGATTAGGGTTAAGGTATTCATACGTTGTCTTCTATAACTTGGCCTATAATATTATTATATAAATATTAGTTATAGCAGGCTGAACTAGAATAGAATATACTAAACCTAATTTCTAACTGAAAAAATTGAAGCCCAATTTCTAATTGGAATATTTCATGCTTATTGGACACACACACACCCACACACACACACACATATATATATATATAT
>JAOXJP010267962.1:0-20413 GCA_025762735.1 Platanus orientalis | reverse complement strand
TCCCCACTACTAACCAAAGTTTTGTTTCATTTGCTGCTGCTTTTTTTTTTAATACAAAAAAACGAATCATCTTTTATATATATATATATATATATAATGGAACGTGCTACCATAAGCTTAATTCCGCACTACTAACCAAAGTTTCGTTTCTATTTGCTGCTGCTTTTTTTTTTTAATACAAAAAAACGAATCATCTTTTATATATATATATATGCTTTTAATCTAAGGATTAGTGAAACCATGCGAGTATAAATACATTGATACCACAAGCTTCTTTACCAATGAATAATGGGACCATATAAATATATAGATACAATCTAATTTGTTTTTAACCAAAGAAATTCACCTGAAGTTTTTAGGAGCGATCACTTATCTACCCAGTTGCAAAGAGAATACCTTGTTAGAAAGACCAGCATTTGGAGATCAACAAAATAATGGTGATCACAAATACATGAACATTAGATACGTGTCCCAAATGAGGCCCTAGACTTAAGCATGCGTCTATACTTCAAACTAAGACTTCTTTTCTTTTCTTTTTTTTTTTTTTTTACATTTTTTTTCTTTTGTTAGTAAGATAGAAATTCAAACATTAAGTTCAACAAAAGAGAAGAAGATGGCTTTGCACCAAAAAAATTCATTGTTATGCCATACGAAAAGCAAGCTGGTACAAATTGCATCCTAGTGATTAACTATGAATGTTTAATGGTTCATAAGACCTAGCTGGCAAGACCAGTAGGAGGCACAACACTAATGTTAGACAATCCATTTTTGGCACCGGTGTAGAAAACCCATTTAGGCACAAGATGACTCTAATCTAATCATTAATATTTGTGAAGTTAACGATTGATCAAGATAATTGATGATGCATGGATCGTGCTCCTCAGATAATTGCACAACCAACCAATTCGCCGAGTATCTGCAAGCAAAAAAAAAAAAAAAAAAAAAAAACAAGAGGGAAAGAACCTGGGTAGGTCACCAGTATGGTGCTGGCCTAGGTTCCTCCGATACCAAAGTCAGAAGTCTGCATTTTGGCAGAGAATCAATGTAGAATTTATGAGGGGATTTTTATTTGGAGAATTGTGTGGTATCCTTATATAGAGTAGGAGGGCGCTTGATTCTGGATCTCTCTGTGGATTCTTAGTTAGAGCGAATATCATGTTGCTTAATTGTTGGTTGAAAACTCGGGATCACCTTCCTGGCGCGATCCTTGGTAAGAATCCCAGAGTAAATTGTTTAGGTTGGTATCAACTTGCCTTATCCGATGTTGACATGTTTGTTCTTGGGTGCATCGAGCCATAAAGCATCTTGTCCACGACTTTCCTAGCTTAGTTATTGCCGAGGCCTTGAGCATTTACCTCCTCGGATCTAAACTGAACTGAGAAGCTCTTGCCCTGGAGAGAAGGGGTCCCAAGATCAACAGGACCACCAAGTTTGCAGACTTGTTGTCCAAGATCAACAAGAGTGCATTGGAAAATGTAAAAAGCTGACCTAGCGATGATTCAGCTACCCTGGTAAAGAAGCCAAACTAAGCCATCTTGAGGTGGCTTTCCTCCAAAAGACTAGCCTTCTCAAATTGGCTATGTCACGGTTGTTTATACTCCTGGTGGATTGGGAGGGGTTGCTTTTGACTCAGAGGGCCGAGCCGAGGACTTGACCCCTATCAGGCCGAGGGAACAACTTTACAAGGGAGAATATGTCCAAGTTGATTCCCTTATACATAACCTTGACCTCGCGGTCGAAAGGCTAACCCAGACAGTCTCTTATAGTGACCTCGAGAGCTTGAAGTGAGTTTTGTCAAGCTCTCTTATCAAGAAGGTGTTACATGACTTGGGCCAGGTGGAGTTTCATCTACCTCCCCTTTTTCATACATTTCCCTTTTTTTATTATTTCAACTAACTATTTCCACGATTGTAACTCTGGCCCTTGCCAACTCCTAGAACCAGATAGGTATGGAATGATAATGTCTTTAATCTCAAGAAAAGGCTTATTTAGGCCAAAGCTAAAAATTTGACATTATCAGCGAAACTTACTAAGGTTGAGGGTAAGTTCATTGTGGTCTTAGGTGAGGCTGAAGTTGAGAAGGATGCTTTGAGGAAGGTCCTTGAGGACTTGAAGAAAAGGTCGGCTGAGGAGGCAACAACCATTACCAGGGTTGTTGTGCAGTCCTATAAGACCTCAGAAGAATGTGAAGTGAATAAAGAGGAGTACTACATTAGTGGATTTGAAGCCTTCCATCAAAAGGTTGCTCGAGAGTTTTTGGGCATGGATTTCTCACGCTTTATCCTTGATGATGACAATGGGTTAGCTGTTAGAGCCCTTGAGACTGTGAGTGATGATGAAATTGGGGTGGAGTAAGCTCCTCATAAGGACTAGTGTAGACTCTTATCTTTTATTTTTTATTTTTTTTTTGTAATTTGGGGTTAGTGTATGTGCGCCCCTTTGATTGGTTTTTTTCATAGCATAAGATTGTTGTGATCGGGTTGGCTTACCTGAGTTATGCCTTTTGGCAGCCTCTTTGTCTAAACCAAGTGCGCTTTTATCCTTCTATATGGTTACCCATTTGATAGTAGACTTAGTTATTCGGTGTGATCCAAAGAAGCTCACATCTACTCACATGTCTTTCCTTGTTTGTCTTGGTTGTTCTAACTTGGTGGTCCTGTTGGATTGTCCGCTCTTGAGGTCGAGCCAGTTTAGTAGTTCTTTCTTAGGGGTTGAGTTAGCCTCATGGTGCGGGTCCATTGGTTTAAGTAGTCCCCTCGTAGGGTCGTTGGCTTAGTCTTATGACCTAGGCCCGTTCGTCCTGAATAGTCCCCTCATAGAAGTTGGATCGGTCTTATGACTTGGGTCCGTTCGGCCTGAGTAGCCCCCTTGTAGGGGTTGGGTCAGTCTTATGACCTAGGCCCGTCTGGCCTGAGTAGTCCCCTCGAAGTAGTTGGGTCAATACTATGACCTGGGCCCGTTCAGCCTGAGTAGTCCCTTCGTAGGGATCGGATCAGTTTTATGACCTTAGCCCATTCGACTTGAGTAGTCCCTTCATAGGGGTTGGGTTAGTCTTATGACTTGGGCTTGTTCAGCCTAAGTAGTCGCCTCTTATTGTAGTAACGAGCGAGTCAATGGACTTTGAATCCTTATTTGCCTTTGGTGATTACTACACATGAAATGTTCTTAAAAATTACATTTATAAAAAAAAGGAATTCCCCATTGTCAGCTTACATAATAGTTTACTGATAGTACTTCATGAGATGTTCAGCATTCTAGGGGTGAAGTAGCAATTTCCTGTTTAACGTTTCTAAGTGGTAGGTTCCTAGTCAATTGATACCAATTACTCACTAGGGGCCCTCCTAATTGGGTCCGAGCTTCCCTTCAGTCAAGTTTTACATAGCATTGCTCATTTTTTTGAGTACCAAGTCTCTCACTATGAATCGTCTTGGTCGGACCTGCATATTATAGTATTTTACCATCTTTTGTTGATAAGTTGTTGTCTTGAGTATTGTTTTTTGTCTTCTTTCCTTAATAAGATTTAAATTTAGACATAGACTTTGGAAGTTTTGTTTTAGGTCGAGTGGCCCTATCCAACTGTTGGTTAGTTTAACATCCACTACTATCATTGCTTCACTTCCGAAGGTGAGGAGGAAAGGTGGTTCGTTGGTTGGAGTTCTCGCAGTCGTTTTTTATGCCTAGAGGATGTTGGGTAGCTTCTTTGGCCATGGTCCCTTTAAGGAGAGTTTGGTTTGCAACTTCAATCTTCCCATTGGCTTATGGATGAGCTAGGAAGGAATAATAAGTCCTTATTCCAAGTTGGGATGAGAATTCCCTACCAGCTATTATCGAATTGCTTCCCATTATCAATGATCAGCACCCGAGGAATATTGGACCTATAAATGATCGACTTCCAGCCGAGGTCCCAGATGTTTTTATCTATTAATGTGGTTAAAGGCTTGAACTTTACCCACTTGGTAAAATAATCGATGGTTACTACTACGAATTTAGCCTGCCTCCTTCCATATGTGGGGCAATGACCTTACTATTTCGATTCTCCATAGCACAAATGGCTAAGGCTCGGTAATTGGGATGAGCACTTTTGGTGGTTGTCTGGTCACATTGGTGAATCATTGGCATTTATTATACCTCTAGACATAATCCCGGGTGTCCTTTTGCATAATTAGCCAATAGTAACCATCTTGGATGACCTTTTATACTAAAGACCTACTACCGAAGTGGTTGCCACACATACCTTCGTGTATCTCCCTCATTACGTATTTGGCATTGTCGATAAACATGAGACATAAGTATGGGAGGGTGAAGCTTCTCTTGTAAAGTATGCCATTCATCAGTGTATATTGACTCGCTTGGAGTTTGATCTTCCTAGCCTAGCTTCATTTTTTAAGCAACACTCCTTCCTTAAGGAATTTGACTATGGGGGTGGCCCAGACCGGCTCGATCTTCACCATGTTTACATTCACTAATTTCGTCCTCTGGATACTCGGTTCATCAAGATACTCCACGAGGGTTAGCCCGATCGAGCCGTCCTCCAACACCAAAGCTAAACGGGTCAACTTGTGATGCAGGGGACAGCGTAGGTGATGAATCTTATCAACAAATTGGGACAATCTTCCACGAACCTGTTGATTTTCGAAGCTGAAAATACTAGGAACAGGGACTTGTTGATTTTCCCTAAAGGAAAATACCAAAAATTAAATAGAGAATAAATCTCAATAAATAAATTTTATTCAATAACTCAATCCATTCCCTCTTCATTACATTGAGCTTATTTATAAGCCAAATACAAAAAAAAAAAAAAAAAAAAATAGAAAATCCTAACCAAATCTAAGAAATTTGTTCAAAAATTCGTAGGGAAAGATTCTAATCACGTCCACCATCTTAGAGCACGATTTTCGCCTTGAAAATGACCGAATTTGGAAACGTTTCATGAAATAGAATTTGTAGCCCTTGAAGTGTTCTTTCCAATGCCATAAGGATCTCCTCAATCGGATATCTACACAAAAGGTTATGGCTTCTGGACTAAACACTGCATAGAACCTTTCAAATTCTGAATTTGTGTGAATTTCTCCTTTTGAACCAAAGTAGAATCCTAATCTTCTAAAACCTCTCTCATACTAAAAACCAATACTTAATAAATAAAAAGGTTCCTAATAAAACCCAAAAACTTAACAAAATAAATATTTCTAAATAAAATAAAAATCATATTAATAATTTCTTCTCTGCCTTGATTTTTCTCTGAAAAAGAACCACTTTGAAATCATGTGCTGCCATGTGTCGCATTGCATCAGTAAGTCAGGTCATACTAGAGCCCATCAACTGGCCTTGGGAAAGGTATAGTTCCAAATATGAGGTCTGATTGATGTTCACCAAATATTGGACATATATATGTGGTTGGTGAGATAGGATTGGAGCCTATCATCACTATATATAAGAAGAGAATGAGTTTAAACTCATTTGTGGGATTTGGCTAAGGCAAAAACAGAGAACAAAACAGAGAAAAAAAGAAGAGAAAAGGTAGAAGGCAACCATTGACTCACTCCTCATTCATTCATTCTTTATTTTTTGGTGTTTGTTGTAGAACACTAAACCCTTTGGAGCCCTTGGATCGGCAGCTCATTTGGGGAGTTTTGCTTAGCATCCTTGGGTTCAAAACCACTTCAATCTAAGTATGTTCTTATAGGAGAACCTCTATTTGGTTGAAAGTGTTACCCTTGTCTTCTTGACTCACTTTTTCATATATGTTAATTGACTTGATAAGAGGAGACTTTGCCGAAATTTTAATAAAATTTTTGGACAAATTTTAGTACTTATTTTGTGTACCCAACCATTTTGGGAAATAAGTTTGTATGAGAGGTATCCTGCATCTCTCTGCGGAGTGCACCTTGTTGAGAGATAGGGCTCAATCTGAGCTTGGTTGTATCCCGGGATTAGTTTGGCCATGATCCCTTGCACAACAAAGTGGGAGCCCTTGACTATTCTCAATAAATGTGATTATGATGCTTACATATCTTGGATCAGTTTGGTAAGAACTATGTCTAGCTAGATCCCTTAATGGGGTACGTAGGCAGCCAAAGAGTATGGTAAGACCCAAATGGCATAGCCTTAACTTAAATACCCTAAAATCCATCTCTTATTCTATGTCAATGAGTTTGATGAATTCAATAGCTTTTGTAAGAGATTTTTTATTTAAAAAGATTCATCCCAGAATCCAACAATTTGAGGATATGTCCGCTATAGTGTTGAAAAGGACAGAAATACGAAGTTGTCTGATATTCACAAATGGGTCAAGTTATTTGTGAATAAGAGTGTTATTCGTGTATATATGGTTTTGTGAATGGACCCATATTTATGAATGAGCAATTATTCACGAGTGGAAGAGATTCACGAATGATGTGTTTTTGTGAATGGACTACGATTCGCGAATGAAGTGCTTTTCCATTATTTGTAGATGGAATAGTTTGGCGAATGAGATATTATTCCCAAATGAGATAGATTCGCGAATGGACTATTTTTGTAAATAACAGACAAGGAAGATTTATATGATCAGAAATTTGGAATTTTTGCGTTTTGGGAAGTTGAAATCTTTAAAACCTACAACTTGTGTTTGGCCAACATGGTTTTACATGTTGAGAGTTGTAATTTTTTAAAGATAAAAAAGGGTTGTAGGATTAGGGTAGATAATGGCCTATGTATGCCATCATAATTGAGTGAAAAGTTTCTAAGGAAATCAATACTATAGGGTACTAGGAGATATCTGAAGACAATGTACTCAGTTAAAAGTCAGATCCAAGGGAAGCCTAATCATTGGTGGGGAATGAATATGATGCACATGAAAAGACATGTTTGGGACCTGTCGATGCTTCATATTGGAAATCCCTAATTGATGGTGACAAGTGTGAGAGCCATGTGAAGGCCTTAAGGTGCCTTGAGTATGAGCTCCAACCATGACTTGTCTTATTAGTTAGAATTGCAGAATACATGGAAATTAGAATAAAAACCTCTTTATAAGGTAAAAGGGTTGATGCAACATTTATGGTTGTGGAAAGCCTGCTAGAATGGCTTGTGCCTGTTGTCTTGGTGTGTAAGACAATGTGAGTTAAGGCATGTTATATAAGATGAGGTGATTGCGGTTGTTGATCTGGGATTAACATTGTGAGAGGTTATAGATACTAGTATGTTATACTAGTGTGAGTAGTCATTCATATGACAAGGATATGTTATGCTCTTGCAAGCTAGTGGGGGTATGATGATGAACATATACAAGTTAGTGGGGGTATAAATCCTGAGAAGTTTGTACTTAACAAGATGGCCAGGATGTTTTGACGTCAAGAGTGTACTTGAATGCTTTTTTGAGTGATGACTGAATCTATTGAATTCAAATAAGACAAGATGATATTGACCTGTTATAGTGTACTCATTGACTGGGGATTTAATGTGTCCGATTTATACAAGTCTTATGATATTGACCTGGGACACAATGGAATCCACATGGTTGAGATGAGATTATTTGTTAATCTCAAGAGAAACAAGGTAAAAGTTTAAAACTTTGATGGCAAAAAAATCAAGATCTTTGGATTTAATAGTGCATGATAATTCTGAACTAGTTAATTTTGTCGGGGTATAGATGTGGAAGGATTTTGACTTTTGACACTCTTGGGTGGAGTAGCTAAATGACAATCTATGTTTGGACATGATGATTTACGCGAAGAGTTTAGAATGGTTTGCTTACAATGGATAGATCGCTGGTGAAAGTTCCTCTATTTTTCTGAAATTCCATATTTGATATGAAAGGGAGGAAATCCTTATGTAGACTTATCACTTACGTCAGAAGGGCATATGATGCAGCACGCTATACACCAAAGACTTTATCAATGAAAACAACACATGGATGTGGATGATAATAAAATGATCATGGGATTAATGTCTTAGGGAGAGTATATGGTCTCAAATTCTGGGCAAAACAACAGAGATAAGAAGGTTAATTTAAGATTGAAAACACAGTAGAGTATGGGTACTCAGAGAGTGGCTACTCTGATTCAGAACATAGTTCAAACAGTAGGTGGGCATTATAATGAATTAGGCTCTATTATGAGAATCATCAACAAAGATTTGTGGATCATATCGGTAGACATTTAGGCAGCAAGTAAATTATATGGAGTCACAAATTCAGTCCCTAATAATCAACAAGAATATAAAACTATTCACAAGTAGGGGAATTGAAGGGTAGTAGTAATGAGACATGTTCTAATGAAAGTATAACCAGTAGGGTTTCATATCCCAGGTCTACCACAAGTGATTAGAGATTAGGGATTTAGGTAAACTTGTAGAAATCAGCAAGTATGTTGTTAGTACAACCAACTGCAGGGTATAAAGGTTTAACAGATTAGGTTTTAATGAATGGTAAGGTCTGGCCAACAGTAAGGGTAAGGTTATTTAGGATTGTGAAGCTGGAAAACTCAAAGGGAATGTGGAGTCTAGGTGGACAATGGGTATAGGATGAAGAGGCTTGGGTTTTATGGTGGAAATTCAAATCCAAATTGTGTGTGAATAGAGTTTGCATAGATGGCAGCAATCAACAAAAGAAAATAAAGAAGTAGAAAAGAAGAAAAAGATTAGGAGAGGAAGGACATAGATACCTGTGGATAAATCACCAACCCCACTATCTCATAGACATCACCATCCATGGTGGCACTAAAGCTTGGAGAAGAAGAAGGAATCTTTCTCATGTGGAGAAGAAAGCCTAGAAAATTTCTTATTTCATGCATCATCTCGATTACAAGCCTCTTCCTCTCTTTTAAAGACATAAAAACATAAAATAGAAAGTATCTAAAAATAGAAACCAACTAGTGTCTAAAATTATGAAAGCAAACTTGCTAAAAAACAAAATATAAAACCCTAAATCGTGTGGCTCTTTGATATGGTCAACCAACCCTATTTATTTTAATAACATGGGCTTTACAAAATTGACCCAAAACAAAAATTATAATACATATTACGTCCTAATTCTAATAAACACTAAAAACTATCTCTAAAACCGAGTAAAAGTCTATAAAAACTCCTAAAACTCTATCAAATCCTCCAGAAATTTTTTCATTGCCTCTTCCATGCTTTCCTCCATGCGTGGACCCCACCAAGGCCAAGTGTGGGCTTGATGCAGTATGCATGTAGGATAGTGAGTGTCTGTTCAAGAGATATGAATAAAATTGATAAAGTAATAAAGAAAAATAAGTAAGATTCCAACTCGCAAGTTCATATGCTAATTCAGACAATTCTTTAAATTAAGTTCATATGCAATCAAGGAATTAGGGATGACAAAATTACTAAACAATCAAAGACCTAAATGTGATGTTTCTTTTATGGAGTTATTTTGGAGAAAGAAAAATTAGGCTTAGGCCTAGGCCTAAAATATTATATTTGAAAATTTCCCTAAAGAGCCTAAATTAGGCTGAGGGAAAAAGAAACAGCTTGGATTACCCTAGAGAAGGAATGAATAAATAAAAATGAATCCATGCCAAATATGTCAAAAATCACTAACCTTTAGAGAATTGAAAAGAGAACCAAGAAAGGAGATTTAGTACAAGAATCTAATGCAGAAGGCCTCTCTAATGATGTTGTGATCCATGGCCAAGCTCTGTAAGCACTTTTGATGATTTTCAAAAAATTGGAATTTTCTCTCTCCTTTAACTACACTGGCGCCAACCCCTAAATAAAATATTTTATTATTATTATTTTTTCTGAAGTGGGACCCACTACCTAGGATCCTCCAAGGGTGTAGTACACCCTGAGTCCAAAGTTCAAAAGAGATTGTCATTGGGTTTTGCTATTAATTATCATGAAATAGCTTTTTTCAATGTATTCATGCCTGGTTGGGAGTTAATCCTCCATATCTTCGAACTAAATAAAATTTTGACCACCTTTTTTCTTTAGCTAGGGTCATTCAAGAGTCTAAGGCACCTTAGAGGTGTCAAAGCTACTAAATCCCAAGACTTCTAGAGTTGGGATGCAATCCCCTAAGGTCTGCCCAACAAGATCATGTCACACTTGATACTAGTAAGCCAAGTGAAGTTGATTTTGGTGATGTTTTTTTTTTTTTTTTTTGTAGGGTTGATGCTTGCTGTAGGGTCGTTTGGGAGTATGGAACACCCTAGAAAATACCACTTGCCCAGAGCTCTTACTGTTTGGAGTAGGTTATCAATCTCGCAAAATTGGTTATTTCCCCTGTATCATTCCTGGGAATGACTCCAGGCTCTGGAACTTCAGTAATTTAGCAAACCAAGATGGATGGGTTGTATATAATGGATTGTCCAACAGTTATGGAGTCCCAGAAGTTGATGAATCCCTCAAAACTTCAAAATCAGAGAGATAGGGATCAATCTTTCACATAAGCTTCAATTTCAGCAATATAGAATTTGTAAAAGAGTTAGAAAATAATAGAGCAAAAGAAAAGGAAGAATGCCTTTAAACCAAGGGGAATGGAGTAGCCTCCACCACCAGCGTTAAACTAGATGGAGACCTAGATCCATTTCAGGGTTTTAGGGTTCTTCAGCTGTAAGCAAGCAAGTAAGAAGAAGAAGCAAAAATGTGAGACCTTTTTTTTTTTCAAAATAATATTGCATAAATCAAGTGGTTGGTCATGAGTTCTATAAATAGAGTCCTACGGCCAGGGAGCTTTTACAAAAATAGAAATTGGCCAATAAACCCCTCTCTCTTATTCTCTCATGACAAAAATAGCCTTCAAACTACTAATAATAGCAAAAATACCCTCAAATAACTACTAAAAACTACATTACTCTCACAAACATGTATCCCCTTTTAACAAGAAACACTAAACAATGTAAAAGAAATAAAAACAATTAGATTAAACATAAACAAATACTCTTAGTGGATCAAGGTCCCTCTCATGGTCATGATGTCCGCATTAGGGTCCCACCTTGCTCCCATATCCGCATCAGCATACCTCTAGGGTTGGACTGAGAGTAATTGACTAGGTGTTTTTCAGATATTAGGCCATTAATGTTGTACAGTTTGGTATTATGGGAATATCTACCCCTATGATTAGATTGAGTCCATGTGATAGACTCCACGAGATCACATTTCTTTGTGATAATCTCATAAATAGCTGGGGTAAAGAGGCTTGTGTCTAGGAACACCAGTGATTCAGAGGTTGTAGAGGACTTGATGAAGATGATGAGTCTAATAAAGAAGAGAGCTTGGCTAACATTCTTTGGATATCTTATGGTCTCTTTAGAGGACTATGGGAATGAATTTTGAAGAACAAATGTTGAGGGTAGTTTAGATATTAAATAGAAGGGGTTGAGATTGTAATAAGGTTAAAGCTAAATGGTATTTTGATTTTTTTTTTTTTTTTTGAGGGGAGTGGCAGAGTTGTACGACAGTTAAGAAATACTGTCTTTTATTTAGTAGTTAGAGGATCTTGGAGTCAAAAGTATGGGTAGAAGGTTGGTCGACAGCCTCTTTGGGAGTCATTTTTTAGAAGTCTTAGGTTTCTTTAGTTTTTAGAAGGTGGTTGGACTGGATTTAGAAATACTTGAGGGAGATGTTTTTTTTTTTTCTTAAAAGTTTCTTAAGTAGTTAGTTACTAAAAGGGATTAAATTATATTTTATAAAGGGGCTACCACCCCAATGATTTATTCGATGAAGGATTAAAGAATTTTGAATCTGAAGCTTACTTCTTCAGAAATTCTCTTAAACCCTATTTCGTGGGTTTTTGATAGATCCTTTGTGCCTGCAATTGATTTTGGTTTCAAGTGACCTAGCTGCTGTTATCTTCTTTTCAAATACCTCGTCATGCGATCTACTGATTATTGGAGGCCCATGACTTCTCCAGATACAGGGGAGTTGCGGAGAATTTCTGTCCAAGAGAAAACCCACAAAACCTATTGTGGGTTTTCTCCTAGAGAATCACGTGTATTACTCTTGGGTTCTCTCCTGTTGCATTGTAGGTTGTTGGATTACTGTTGAACCACCGTATAAGGATCTATGTGCTGCTGATCTTAACCTCTGTTAAAAAATGAACCCTGCTTCCAGTTAAGTAACCATTGTCTTCTTCAAGTCTGAAATCTGGTCTTGTTCTTTATAGAGAATTCTGGGCAGTTTGTTACCAGTCATTGTTTACATTCTGTAAAACTTTCCAGTCTGAGTTTGTTGATGTTTAGTCATATTACCTGTTGGGTTACTTCCAGTCACTTCCCTGGTTGACTATAATCCTTACCTCAGAGTTTTAGGCTGTTGCTCACTTTCTGGATTTGCTGGATTTCTCAGAACAGATCTGACTTCTTATCAGTTCATATATTGTTCCTATTCTGTTTCGTTTAAACTTTGGAGGGATCAATCTTGAGCTATTGAATTACAGCCTGATTGGTAAAGTATTTGTTAAGTTCTCATGCTAGTTAGTCTGCTGCCAGAATTTTTCACCGACTTTTATTTGTTCAACACCTTAACCTTCTTGACTTAAAATGATTTTTTGTGGGTTGTTTCTTCATTCAAGGGTTTATAAACCTGTGCAATTTCAGCACATTCTGACCAGTACATTGGAAGTTCTAGTGGGTTGTTGTCTGCTGCCTAAGTTATCAGAATTGACATCTTAGTTTGATTAATTTTGCAACGTTTAATCTTCTTCTTTTAGTATTCTTTGGGCCCATTACCTAAAGGTGGGTTATAACCCACCCATCCTTCATCAACTTAAGACCTCAAATGGATGCAAAAGTGAATAATGCCAAGGTTTTTTGGTTCTAACTTTGATGTGAGTCTGGTAGAACGAGACGTGGCAGTGTACTACAGAGAGGTGCAGTATGATGGAACCCTGTGTACACATGGAAGTATACACACTATCTACCCTTTGGTAGATAGTATGTTGTACTCCATGAGGAGTGTTAGTGGATATTCCTTGGCATATACCAAAAAGACAAAAAATGCAAAAGACGGTTCACTGACATAGTGAACTAAAAGAAAAACAAAAGCACAAATCAAAAGCACAAATCTCAGATTAGAATATTACTACTACCCCATGTAGTAGACCACCTATCTTCCTCATATTCCTCCCTAATCGAGCACCATTCATGAAGAGTATTGTATACTATGCCCTAAAGCCCTTCTTGGTTAGTGATCTTGTTCTAAAAATTCTCCTGTTTCTTTCCTTCCGCACACACCATTAGAGAGCTCCCGGAAGGAACTTTTCAAATAGCTTTATGTTGATCTTGTCATTTTTAGTGCTTTATTAACGACTCATTTTGAAGATTAAAAACATAATGGGAGTTGAGGATTTTCAACTTGTAAATCTGGTAAGAGAATATTATTATCACCATTAAATGCTCATCTTCAGGTTTGTGTAGATTACGATTCCTATTATTAGTTGATGTGAAGCAGTTAGTTGAAAGTTGAAACAATTTACTGGTTCTGTCCTTCTGGCTGTCGTGCAATGGTATCTAATCTATATCTATCCATCTCTTTTGTTGAATGTTTTCATTTTAAAGACCTATGTAACAGTTCATCTTCTGGGCCATGAAGATTTGTTATTGTATGTCTGTACTGTTTATCACTTGAACGATGTTTTAACTCTTAGTTTATGATAAATTAATGCTATTTTCCTGCCTTAATTTTTTTATTTTTTATTTTTTGGGGGGCTTATGCTGCAACTCTGTGCAACCTAGTCTGCAGGGATGAAAAAGCTTCGTGTGCAATTGGTTATTAAGTAACTGCCGAAAGCCAGGTGCTGCAGGTAACATTTCCCATATGCAGTCGTTACTTAAGAGGCCTGGTTTGGTTCCTATTTATTATGCCAATGCAAACAAAGCATCATCCACCCAGGGTCTGACATTCGGTGGAAGGCTGATTTGTTCAGTTAACAATAGAGGAACATTCGTTCCCTGTGTTAGTGCCTCCGGAACTATGATAACAGCAACATCAGATGATGAGATTCTATTAAGTAATAAGGTTTTTCCGCCATGTGACTGCTGTTAATGTCAGCCATTGTACTGATGAAAAAAAAAACCCAGCTGTTGTCTCCTTGAGTAAATTTTTTCTTTCTGTTTCTTAGTTTAGCAAGCACTTACTATAATTAATTGGGTAATCAGATTAAAAATGGTAAAAATATGACAAGAATTGTCCTCTGTTTCAAGATTTTGCTTCTTTATTGCCTTTAATAAAATTCTTAATCATACAGAAAAAAATGTCAAGAATTCTATTTTGTACTACTCAGATAATCTTCTGAAAAAAACAAACAAAAGAGACTGCCTATTCTTCATATCTCTAAAAATGTGTGGTTGTTAAGTCATAGACAGTACAACCAGGTGTTTGATCCATGTTCTAAGAACCTAGGCTGACCATCTTAAAACATTGTCCTTAGTTATTGCATAAGAAGTAGGTGTGGGTTGGATGTGCCTGTAAAGATTACATCTAACTATATGTTGAATATCGTGAATCTATGGTGTGCTTCTACTTCATTCATTATTCTTGTTATTGTTTTTTGCCTTTTGTTTTCCTGAAAAGATGTAAATTTGACAACTAAGCTTAACTTTCTTTCTGAAAGTTAAGCTAACTTCTATGTTCTCTTAGAAAACTGTGGTATTTGAGCATCTTTCTACATACAAAGATTGCTGTAGCAAATTTTTCAGTAGCTTTTTGTAGCATGAAGAAAAAGCATTTATATATATATATATATATATATATATATGTTACAAAAGGCTACAGAAGAAATTGCTATAGCTGATCACCCACCTCTTGCAAAAGTTAAAAGTGGAAGTTGAAAGACCATAGTTGCAGGGAACCTTGGTATATGGTGGCTAGGAAGCTCGTTTGGGAAACAATTCCATTCTACATCCCTAAGTAGTGGAAAACATGTTTCTCAAACGTGGGAATCTCATTGGAGCAAATGAAAGCCATCTAGGGAAACAAGTGGAAGCCTTTGCAGAAACGAGTAGAAATGTTTAGAGAATCAACTAAGAAATAATTTAAGAAACAATATTGTAGTTTATTTAATGTAAATCTTATACTGTTAGCATTAAATAAAATTTTATCTATGAGATTTAGTAATGATTTTGTAAGAGAAAAAAGATTTAGAATTGAATTTATTGATTATATTATTTTATTCCAATCCAATAAAAAATATTTAACTCCGATGGTTTTTATACAAGGTCTTCTATAGTTTGATTCTAAGATTTAAGTTATCTAAAAAAAACTTATGTATGATAAAATCTAAGATATGGTTCGCCATACTAGTAATAAATGCTTGGCATATCGATTTATATGTCATGATTCTTTGTACTTGCATAGTATAGATTTTAGGTTTATTGTACTTTCTTTAGGTTCATTCATTTTATTGTATTGTAGTTGAAATTCTTGATTATAATTTATAGTTATTTACTTTATCATCATTTTTTGTTTTTCGCTTCCCAATGATTTAATGAGTCTCGTTTCGCATTTCTTGGTTTCGCATTGCTTCCTACTTTTGTCTGGTAACTAAGTGAAAGACAATCTAGATTATACTGCCATGATACCTCTCAAAAAAATAAAAAATGATTATACTGCCATGATGATTGGACCCACTGCCAAACACTTTCCCCACAACAAAAATGATGAGGATGACCTCATCAGGATTCAACATTATTTATTATTTGTTGAATGGTTGATGAACATATGACCTATTTAATAAGGTGGCTTGTAAATTAGAAATCAGGCCCTGTGAAATAGTAAAAGGTCATTACCCAGTGTTGGTCTTGTAATTACGGGGCGTTGAGAGATTTTTGCAGCTGAAGTTTTTGATGTGGGAAATTTCTTTTCTTAGATGGAATGTCCTTCGTATGTAGACAAGAATCTGTACATGTTTTTGTTTCCAGATATGGATGACAAATAGCAAAAAAAAATATTGAACATGAATTGCAATTAACAACATGAAGCTACAAGTGTATTTGATGGTGTAAGGATAGTGATACATCGCAAAGGATTCTTGAGTATTTAGCATGCAATCTGTTTGTTTGGATATTAGATAAGATTGGATACCAAGTTGTTGAACCTAGTGAAGAGAATTTATGTTATCAGTTGACTCGAATCACATATTGGTTGGTTCATTTTTGATTGATCATGGCACTGAACCTTTTATTGCTGATTTATTTTGTTTACGGAAAAGAAATATTCTGAGATAATAATAGGTGTGGCACCATGATCTCTGTTATGGTCAGTCAATACCGAGCCATTCTAGCTACAATGTAATATGGAATAAGTCAATTACAACTATTATCTCTAATATTATATATTGATTTTTGCATGCTGAAACTTGGTGACCTTGAATGCAGTGGTGTCTTCAGATAGTAATTCACAAGAACCATTGGAGAAAAATCTGCAAGGTACAACTTTCCTCAATGGATTTGAGGTGAGTTTATTCATTGAAGTCACTTAGTTTCTTTTGTACTTTCACTTAGGCTCCATGGATATCTAAAGTCTTTTCTTAATGTATTTAAGCTCAGTATTACTGATATAGTCACATAGATTAGTTTTGCTCTCTCTCTCTCTCTCTCTCTCTCTCTCTCTCTCTCTCTCACACACACACACACACACACACACACACACACTTAGCTTTATCTGATATATAAAGAAGAATACATATATATACCACAGTAGTTTGTTAATACATTTCATAAAGGTGCAGGCCCTTGATGCTCTTTTATTTTGGCCACCTTTTTAATGCCTATGAAACAAATTCTAGGAGCTGAGTCACTTTTACTTTTGCTAGAGTGAGATTTGTTGCTGTCATTCTCTATAAGATGACAAATTTGACCTGTAACCATCTTCCTTAATATCATTCCATGCCTGAGAGCATCATCAGTTGATTGATATGAATGAGAGGTTTAGGGTTAATCTATGTGGGGTAGGAAGAAGAAGTAGAAAGAGGGAAAACGTATGAGAGGAGAAAATTGTGCGAGAGAGTATATTATCCTCTCTACTAATACTTCAATTTACATATGATATACCGTGTATGAATGGTATATCAATTCAGATCAATGCAAATACAAACTGAACTAAGATCACCCTCTACATACATGAAATCATAACCATGCCCCATACACATGAGAACTACTAACTGTATACATGAACTCCAACATCATCTCAGTATTGAAACACTTCAAATGGTCCACTGCTTGAAGTACATATCATCCTATTGTAATGTGTGAAGTTTGATTTATTGGGTTAACATCAGGAATTCAACCCGAAACCTAACCTGGATACAACCTAAGGAAAACCCAAATATGGAGATTTTACCCATTTTGACGTTTTTATGTACTAGATTGGATCCGAACAGTATCTACATATGTATTAGGGTTTTGGGGATATTTATATGTTTTGTTCTAGGGCTGCATGCAAGGAGAGAGAGAGGTTCCAAACACCCATGCTATAATTCTTGGGTGCGATTTGGTAAAATTAATGCTGCAAGCTGTATTCCAATTTCCAATCATGAAGCTTGTGGAAACCAAGGTCCTCTTCTCCTTGGGAACCCAAATTTCCTCCCAACAGATCACATGCACTCTTATATTCATACCAGACCCCACTGGGAGAAAATTTTCTAGCATTTCATGTGCTCTAAAAAGAGTTTAGGTAAGGTAAAAGCTCCACTCCAGTAAATATGGGTTGCATTAGGATAGATTGAATGAGTTGGAATTGACCTTCATAAGGATCTGTGTTTCCAACTGGTTATTTGCTCCTTGATATGATCAATGATTGGCCAGTAGCTAGATTTTGAAAGCTTGGAAGTAAACAAAGGTGACCCCAAACTTTTAATGAGTACTTCATCTTCTTTGATGTGGACAGCACAAAGAGACTTATGTATGTGCCGCCCCACAAGAGTGCTAGATTTAAATGTGCATGTTATGTGGGTTTATTTAGAATTGTTTAAGGGTGATTAATTTTGTAATAAGGCTAATTGTGTCATGGGTAGTTTGATTTTATTTATTTTATTGTGAGTTGTAATCTCGTCACTTAATTTTAGTCCAAGTTTTCAAAAATTAAAACTTACCCTTTTAGCTTGATTTTGGTGTCATTAGAGAGGTAATTTAGTTACTTTTCTGACGAGACTAGGATTATGCAAATCCAAGGTGATTTAAGAAAGTTATGACCAAATTATTATAGAGTTGTCAAAGAGTTCTGAGAATGGTGTCTTTAGAAAGTTTAGGATTTAGTAATACTTGTGCAACAAGTTTAGATGTTTTAGTAGTTTAATTTTAGGAAGGTTATGTTTTTAGAAAGTCTTATGTTTAGAAAATTTCTAAGGGGACAAGTTCAAGTTTTTAGTAAGTCTTACGTTACAAGTTTAGTTGTTTAGCAAGTTTCTAGTTTTGTACTATTAGTTGTAAGCCTATATAAAGGCACCCCCTCCCCTTGATTTAATCACTGAAGATTATTGACAAAAAAACGTGTTTAAATTTGAAGGTTTCTCAAGACAGGCCGTGCTCCTTCTCCATTGATGCAGGACATGAAACGGGCTTTATTTAGGATTTGGGTTTATTTTGATTATTATGGGTTTAATATTTTTTTATTTGGTTAAGATTGTTAGTTTAGGGTTTTTTTTATATAAATTTAGGAGATTTAATTTATTTTTAAATAGATTAGGTTTTATTTAGTTTTTAAAAAGTGAAAGTCAAATCCCGTATTTGTTCTTTGGGACACATTCGGGTAGGTCAAATCTTATCCGTTTTGCATATTTTGGGTTTATTTGAAAGCTTATTGAGTTAGCTTTTCAAAGAGTCCAAAATCTTGTAATTCTGAGTTGATTTGTGAAAGTTATGGTTAGAATAGTAGATGGTTATTAGTTGATGTGGGATTAGTGCTTGGGTTAGAGTTTTAGTTCTATTAGGAGTCTTTTAGAGTTTCTACTTTATTTAAAAATATGAAGGAGATTAAGTGGTGTAACAAAATATAGAAAGTATTTTATAAAAGATTGCTCTTTTCTTTGGTGGATTCCAAGATTTATTTCAAGGTGGATTCCTTGAACCCTTTTCTTGATGTTCTTGTTGCTTTGGTCCTACATCATTTGTTATAATAGCCTTGATTCATAGGTGATTGAATTAGTCCTATACCCTTTTCGTCTGCATTAGATGGTCTCAACAACGAAGGTTTTTCCCTAGTTTAATGGCCAACAACATGACAGAAGACAATAATCTACCAGACAGTACCCTAGAGATTTCTACGGTAACAACGTTTGAAGCTTTTTAACAAGAAACATGGGAGTTGATGCTTTATATTAACAATATGTTTGTTTTTTATTTTAGTAAAACATCCAAATTTCTTATCAGTGATAGATATGAAGAAAAATTGATTTCTACATATTTAGTAAAAAAAAAAATTTACAAGATGAAGAAAACTATGGATATTGTGGATGTGATGGAAAAGATTTTGCTATTAAATTTAAACAAGGTGAATACTTTGATGTTGCTGAATGCAAATTATTCTAATGGAAGAATGTATGATGATGTTAGGAAAGCAGTGGATTGATGAAAGGAAGACTGACTATGATGAAGAGAAGCATTTCTTAAAGATTTTTCTCCATGATATGTGGTATAGACTTAAAGTAAATCCTCAACAACCCATTCTAATGGTGCAATCAGCTTTGGAAGAAACTACGCTAGAGGAAGATTATTTAAATTTGGATGAAAAACTTGAATGTCTTCAAATGCAGCCCTTGAAAAATCAAACAATCAATCAAGCAACGGAGAAGGAGAAAATGCAAAATAAGACAATTCTTTAAATTCCAAACTACATCTATGAAGACCCCTTCTTAAAATCTGCATGTTCAAAGGTCTACTTTGGAGGGCTGAGAGCATATCTTGAAGAAGATAGAAGGATCATCAAAGCTAGATTACATGATTCCAATTGTGTTTTTGATCTAGATCTTGCAATATCGCAAAACTAAAGGACAAGTGTTTACACCATAAAATTACCACCAAGATGAATGGCTAAGATTGAGCCACGTGGTGATATAATAAATGAGATAATAAATGTATATCTTTGAAAGAATTTGAAATTTAAAAGATAATTGATTCTACAGGTGAAAGAATATGATCAAGCCATCATCTATGAAGTTAGTTATCAAACAGATGGCTTGTTTCCATTGGAGGATTTTGAAAAAAAAATCGGTTACTAGATGAATTGTCAAGTCATTATCTATTTCCTAAAGATAAATACAAGTTATTCTCAAAGCTACTTTTAGCAACTAAATGCATTATTTTATTTCTACTCCTATTTACATGTTGTAGGATGATAGTATCAAAACTTATTAAAAGGTATTTGCAATCATTAATGCAATTCCTAATTTCATTCGGGCATTCCTCCAAGGATTCCTTTATAACTTCAATCATAGTCTTTAAATGACCTTCTACAATAAGCTTTTTTATCTCCATAGATA
>JAOXJP010267943.1:0-20415 GCA_025762735.1 Platanus orientalis | reverse complement strand
GTACCTTAGTGTTCCCATATACAAAAGGTGAGGTATATCGGGTTAAAACTATAAAAATAATTTTCAAATAAAAAAAAAAAGGTACCCATAAAAACAGGATTTACAGGGTTAAAACCATAAAATAGTGTTCAAATGAACATTTGCTCCCTATTTAAAGGAGACACTAAATTCAAAAAACAATTACATGTCAACTTGTGTGTGGTGGCACATAGGAAATTATTGTTCACACAGACATGAACTTAACCCGTCAACATGGATTGCCACCTTGCTATCTTGTTGTAGCTTTTTGGGTAGTACAGCAAAAAAATAAAATGGTTATTTTGTTTTTAAAATAAGTCTTTTGTTTTTTTGTGATTTTTATGGTCATACAATAAAAAATTACAAAAAAGTTTGTTGTAGCTGATTATTTGATAGAAAAAAGAAAAAAATAATTAAAAAAATCATAAATTATGAGAAAAAAATTGAAGAAAAAAAGAGTGATAACGTAGAAGAAAAAGAAAAAAAAACAAAAAAAAATAAAGAACGATGATGTAAGAAAGAAAAACAGAATTGCACTGAAAAAATAGAAAAAAATGATTATGTAACATGTAAGGAAAGGAAAAAACAAAACGAAAGAATGAAAAGCAAAATGAAATCTACTTTAAAAACCGTTTGCTTTAATATATAAGTATAGATAAGAAAGGATCCGAGCGAAAAGAAAGTCAAAAAACTATCCAGGTATGACGGGCTGGGTGAGCCAGCAGTCCTGAACGAGACTATTCTTTACCAAGTCTAGTTCACACCCTGGATCTTTCCCTCTTCAAAAGCAAAGCCCTCCTGCTCTTCTGACACATCGACAACAGTGATGACCACGAGATGGAAGAGGAAGGCTATCATCGTCGCATCATCGTCAAACTCTTTGGTAACGGTCAAGGTCATTGCACCGACAGCAAGGGTGTGGGATTTGTGACTAGTCAAGCCATTCATTGCATTGGATTCCCCCGTCAACTTCTCCAATTACATCGATATCGGCGAGCTCGATACAGACTCGATCAAGAATTCCCATCACTTTGGCTTTACAAAAAGACAAAGGGGCGTTGCTTTCGTGGAAAAGCAAGTGCACAGCATGCATATGGATCCCAATGAGGCTGTCAACGACACTAAGCTAGTAGCCTGGGGCGATATCCTCTTGTTTGGTTGCGCCGCATCGCGCAAAGCTCATGCTCAAGTCTAACAGCCCCCTGATGGTTGGAACGTTAGGAAAAAAAAAGGATTCAAATGTTCTGTGATGAAAAAGTATCACAAGTGAGCAACTTTAAGTTGGTGTATAGGGTTAAAAAGTTTAGAAAATTACTCAGTTGGAAAAAGAAGCGTTCAAAAAGTGGTACCAAATTCAAAAACACATGATATCAAATCGTGACACATCTACAGGGGTTTTTTCATCACAGAATCATTCTCTGAAAAGGAAAAACCCCCCTCCTCTTCTCATCGCCATCACATATAGGCCACTAAAAGATAGCTGCTGAGATGCGATCAACGGAGTCAATACTTTCTACGCTAAGGGAATAAGTATAATTAACATACACGGTATCTAGCACATGCAAACAAACAAGCTCACATTCTGGGCAGTCAGTATATAGGCTAAGTTCCTCTTCTATCATCATGCTTGCAATTGGTGATGACAATCTGCATTGATGGTAGACGCCATCGCCAAGTTGGAGAAGACAATGGAAGAGAAATATTGGCTCAGCTATCTAATGAACCGGTTGAAATGGAAGCAGCATGCAGAGACTAGCCATGACCCTTTGCATCAACCTGGGTTTACTCCACAAGTGGGCCTTCCCAACAAGGAACAGCAAGAGCACACTATTACCTTTACTTTATGCAAGGCATGTACCAAGCATCTCTTACTTCTCTCCCTTCAACAATTACAAGACATAGTTGTGGATACCATTTGTATTAAATATGGAAGTGTGAAATGACAATGGGACTAGTGGCTCAAGGTCGGTTCCCTAGGCTTACAAATATATCAAATGTTTGATTTAATTGACGTGATATCTCGATATATATCAACAATTGAATAAAAGATAACATTATAAATACAAATTTACTTTTTAATTATGTATTCATTATATGTAAAATCATTTCTTTTTTTTTTCCCGCATTAATTTGTGATGTGAAACCAATATATGACACATTACATTTATTATAATATTTGTTCTCAAATCAAATTTTAAATATCCTAAGATATGTCTACATATTTTATACATATATAAGATCTTTAAGGAGCTAAGCTTTTTGAAAGCTGAACCTAATGCAGCTTGGCTCAGGCTCATATAGCTAAACGAGCTCAATTGAAACCTCAAGCTCAACTCATGACGAGCCAAGTTCCACACCAGCCATCAAGCTAAACTAATTGAAAGCTCAAGAACTATATACATTCTCTCTATTCATAAAATATAAAAAAATAAAAAAATTGAAAGCTCAAGAACTACATACCTTCTCTCTATTCATAAAAAATAAAAAACAAACAAACCTACATACATTCTCTCAAAGAGAAAGCATTTGACTGCTAATCAACTTAGAGCTCCCTAAATCCTCAATTGGGAGCAATTTGAGTAAGAATTCCCATATTTTTGAGACACATAATTGAGTTTAGCCAAAATTAGGCACAACCTTCATTTTTGTCAGGCCTAGTTTCTTAGCCTAGCCAAGCTTGTCAGGCCTCTAGCACTGATAAGACATCGTTGCACCCTAATCTAGAGAGCCGTGAGATTAGATCTTGATGGCACCATGCTAGTGGGAAATTCAGAATGATCACTGTGTGAACTCACATATGGTGGAAGCTTGGACTCTTATTCCAAAGTTTTGTAACCTATTTTAAAAGACAATTACTTTTGGTCTCTACTTTTGAAGGAGAAAAGGAACCCTAGTGGCCATTATCAAAATCCCAATGTAATCCATTGCATTTAGAAAGTAGATCATTATTAAAGATCAGCCTTTTGAGGTTAGTGCTCCACAAACATTGCTTGGTGATGATACATAAGCACATATATAGGGCTTCTTGACAAAACCTATAGTGTAGCTCGGTACTTCAATTAAGATGTATAGTTGTGCTCACTTCTCCCTATTTGTCAAAATCTCTCTCTCTCTCTTGGGTAGGCCTGTAAACGAAGCGAATATAGATGCATCTATAGTTTGTATTCGTTTAGTTAATCAAATATTAGATGCAAATTTGAATATTTGTGGATATTTAAAAATAGAATATAGATTGTATTAGTTTTTTTAAATGAATTTTGAATATGAATTTGGATATATCCTATTACACTTTCTGTCAAAAATTAAGATTTTGAGTGGTGACATATATTTTGAGGGGTTATCAAAGCTTCTCACACTCTTCTACAAAAATGACAACTACAGATTTTGAATGGATTCACAAGATTTTTGAGCGGGTTCACACGGATGGCTTTTTCTTCTTCTTCTTCTTCATTGACATCAAGTAAAAACTCTTCAATACCTGTCCAACATACTCATATAGGTTGTGTAGCCTGATGAAGATAACCAAGACAAAAGAACTTGCCATTCCTTCTCATTAACTTGTGTAGGTTTCTCTCAAGAGACCCTGTTTTTGCCATGAAAACGTTAAAGTTGGTGGTGAAGCTTGCGAGAAGCATGAGTTCTTTCTTGGTTGTCTCATCACCAAGCTCTATAGTTGAGACCATTGGCTAGTCTCTCTCTGCCTCGGTCTTCTTCTCTCTTCAACTAATAGAGCTCCAAAATTAGGCCTTTTGATTCCTTTGAAGCATGTAGACAATGATGTTTATTTACCTAAATATCCTTTTCTCATAAGAGAAAAATAACATATGTAATGGTGCTTTGGAATCAGCTCTTGCACAGAGTGTAACTCCCCACATATGCATAAGCTACTATAAGTAAGATAATGTGAGAATGAAATATGATGATGAGAAGATTAAGACCTAAATTGGAGGACATAACATGATATAGGAGTGTGTAGGGGCTTAGGGAGAGACATGGGCCAAAAGAGAACACCAAGCCAGCCAAGCTAGTTTAGCTTATTGACAGCCCTAGTTGGGATTTTTAAGCACTACATACATTTTAAAAAAAAGAAAGCATAGATTGGTGATCAACTTAGAGCTCCCTTTCATTCACAATTGGGAGCAATTTGAGCAAGAATTCCTATACTTTTGTGTTATATAATTGGGTTTAACTACAATCAGACACTACCTTCATTTTGTTGGGCCTGGTTTTTTAGTCTATCCAAGCCTATTGAGCCTCAAGCAATGGTAAGACACACTGTTGGACCCCTATTCTAGAAGGAGCCATATCCACTAGTCCTGTTATAAAATACACCATATTGTCCTAGTCACAATGGAGTGGCACATGGCTTGTTGTTAAATAAAGAAAATGGTAATGGATTTGAACTCTGTTAATCCTTTTGAAACAACGTTATCTTAGGTCCAACTCATCCCACCTCTATGATGACGTAAAGGGGTAATACTCCATTGTCTCCTTTGCTAATCTAACCTCCAGTTGAAGCCTAATCGTTGCCAGACCCCTTTTGTCATGCTAATCTTTAGTTAAAGCCTAACCCTCACCGGGACCCTTTTTCAATGCTAACCTCCAGTCGAAGCCTAATCATCATTGGACCCCTTTGCCGTGAATTGCCTTCTGGGACTAAAATTGATCGAGGGAGTGGCGACATATCCAAACAAACCTTCGATAGACTATCCACCCTTTTGTCTTCCTCTCTCTATATCTCCTCCCCCGTTCTAGAATCTTCTTCCCTTTTCTTGACTACTCCTTTCTCAGACTCCCTCTTTCTCTCTCTCCACTTCGGTCCCTTCCTCCACTTCACACATTTTTTGATTATTATTCAATTTATTTAAAGAGTTGTCTTCACTGTCTTCGGCTTCATATGCCCCCAAGAATAAAACTGTTGCTGATGTTGTTCATAGGGAGGCATCATCTGACATTTGTGCCAATGAAGTTTCCCAAGCAAAGCCTTCTTCCTCTTTGGCAGTAGTAGAACAAGTTGGAATATCCCAAGTTGCTACTGTGGATGAAGATGGGGATGTTGTCATCATTCCAGATGCTATTAAGTCTCATCTAGACATTTATTTTTTGTTTAATTTTCTTTATACATAATCACATTTGGGGGCTAAAGAAACCAAAGATGAATGGAAACTTCAGGTGCAGCTAAGTTCTTGGCTTCAATTACAAACAATGACAGATCTACACCAATTAATAGAGTGGACAATGGAGTTGAAATTACAAGAGCTAGTGATGAGGCTTAGTGCATCCTTTATCATCTTAGAATCTTGTTAGCAAAAATGGTGTGCTCATCCATTCATTGACGTGATTTCGAGAATTATCAGTTCTTGACCGTTTAATGATTTTTTTTTATCTTAAGTTAAACATGTACCCCATGAAAGTGAAATGAGAGAATAGTCAACAAACTTTAACCATCTGATATAGCTTAACTTAGACATATTGACATTGGGATTTGTGACTTTTCCAACTCCTCTTAATATATAGCCAGGAGATGGAGATATATAGCCCTTTCAGTGCTTTGAAACCACTCTGACTCCCACATCTAGGAATCCTCACGTTTTCTTGCTCCTAATAAGTTCTTGTTTGATTATTTTTATACATCATGGCGAGATGCAGTCGCATACAACATCTCATAGTTGGTAACCAATTCATCAATCACAACCAACGTGCTAATTGAACACTACCTATAGGTAGAGTTGGGGTGAAACTATGTGTGACCTATTTATTCAAGTTAGGATTTTTCATTCGATATCGAAATTTCTCAATCTGGGACAATGATATTGAAGAATTGTATTTTCACTATATATTGATATCTTCTCTCATTGTTTAACTAATTGGTGAACTTTATATTTGTATGTAAAGTGATGTGAGTGATATGAATTTATGCCACATTTTTCTTACATTAAACTCATTCTGAAGCAAATGAGGTATTTTAGATCTCCAAAACAATTGAGTTGGGTGGTATCTTTTCCCTCTTCATAAATCTCAGAAAAGTTGAGTTTCACTTGATACACCAAAAGATTATGAGGGGATTCATGCTTCGAAAAAATAATTGATCAACAAGTTTGCTATTATTCTTTCTCATAAAGGATTGATTTTTCGCTAAGGTGGTAAAGTCAAAGAAGATCAATGGTAGCATGATGATCTCTTGGGTCTTGCTTATATTAGAGTTCTGTTGGAAATATATATTTTTTTAAATGTGAACAAACCTAACAAACCTATACAGTCCTCTACCCCATAGTGACCCAACTTCTCATGAATCCTGACCTTCAAATTCAATTATGGTCACCAACTGCATCAACCATGTAAATCAGACTGTTAGCTAGGTCTTGACATATAACATTTGATTCTCTCATCCTTATACCAAATCCTGAACCAAAATTTCAAAAAATATTTTAAGTGTGTGTGTGTGTATAAAGATGAAATCCAACCACTAAAAAAATAGTAATAGATACAATACCCATCAAATATAATATTTGTACAGGAATGTGCTAAACCCCAACCCAACCCAACCCATTATAATATGCATCCAGAATGTAATGAAAAAAAAAAAAAATCAAATTTTAACACCAATGATCTTATTTGAAAACATAAAAGAGGGGCAAACTTGATGATAAATAAATGAATAAGTTGATATTGAAATATTGAAAGCTTACTGTAATGTTGGTACACCTGACTATATAACCAACATAAAAGATATTAAAATTAGCAGAGTTTACCATCTTAGCAAGTTGATGTCTTTTTTACAACAAATGAAGAAGAAGAAGAAGAAAACCAATATCTTCTACCATTTTTGTCAATTTGACAAAATATGCATTTAATAGCACAATAGGCACATGATAACTGATTTTAAGAAGAAAAAAATTATTAATTTCTACGAAGATTTAAGAGGAGAAAAGGCATTTAAGAGATCGATATATCATATGAAACAAAAAAGATAGGGAGATACTAACTTGGTTGATATATGTAGATTTTGTTTATGTATATTGTCAATTCCATAATTTGTAAAATACATTGTGTGGTAGATTAGGCATGGCATGAGCACATTGCATATCTTAGTCATGTCTATAATCATCAAAAGGTTGGTTTCCAAGAACGAGGACAGACTCTAATCACTTGAAGCCAAAGATAGTCCATTCCCAAGATTGCCAAGGTTCGAAGAGTTAAAGACTTGGAGTTCATCAAGCTCAAGAAAGGTTTGTAAAGGTATATAATATGATAGACATAGGCTAAAAACCTTTTACATAACATTATGGACCAACACATGCCACCTATATAAGTCCCCAAGTGTGTGGGAGTAGGTTTAAGGCTTAATGGTGGAAAAACAGGGGAATCAGATAGATCCGGGTGGTGTCGGATCCATCCGTACTTAGCAAATCGATCCGACAAAGCTTAGGTGTCTCAAACTGAGACACTGAATCAATTGGGGGTGCCGGATCAATCCATGCGGATCAATCTGACATAGCCAAATCGATCCGTCATCGCAGAAATTCAAAAAAAAAATATACAGACCTACGTTTGCGATTTTTTGTCCATTGGAGTAAGGGTGCACAATTGTGCTCGTCCCTTATAAGTATGAAAGAAGCTTAAGAGAGCTCTCTAACACTCAAGAACACACACAATCTCATTGAACAAAAAAGAAAAGGGAGAGTTAAGGCATTTACACCTCCCAACTACCAAAGGCTCACTCCTAAGAGCATTGATTGAAGATTAAATAGCCTTTAAGTGCTTTCCTAGCACTCTATATTGAAAGATCAACAAGAGAGAAACAAGGTAAAGGGTTTACTTAGTAAACCCTTGTAAGAAGCTTCAAGAAGCAAAAAGCATTCTTAGAAGCTTGGTGGAACATATTGGCACACTAGCTCAACAAAGGAGCAACCACCTTCATGTGCATTAAGCAATACACAAACTTTGTGAGGTAATTTGTATTGATTTAAATTTTAATTTGAGACCTTAGCACCCGCCGGAGACATCGGGTATAGACCGCTCCGGCCGGAGATACCAAGAGTAGAACTTACTTTGCAAGTTGATAGGTTTAAAAATTTTAACCTTGATTGTAATGTACCTCAATCTCAATAAAATTTAGTAGCTCCGTTGTGAGCTTTGAGAGTGGATGTAAGCTTGAGTGCTAAACCACTATAAACATTGTGTTGTGTGTTTGCTTATGGTGTGAATTGTTTCTCTTCTCTATCTTTACATGGCATGTATAACATTTTCCATATGATCTTTCATATTTTCCATTAAGTAGAAATTTAAATTAATTGAAAGATTAAAATTAAGAATTGCCATTGATTTACACTTGTAGTAATTGAATTATGTCTTGATGTGCACTAAATTCCAAAAACTACAATAATATCTAAATTAGAATTTTAAGTGGGGTCAATTAAAAGAATTTTTATAAATCCTATTTACCCCCTCTAGGATAAAACCGAACTTTCAATTAGTATTAGAGCAAGGCTGCTCATAAACGGTCTAACCACCAGAGTAGAAAGATCAAAATTCCTAGAGGAAGTCTTATTAAAGAAATCCTAGAAGCATCTTAAAGAACTCAAAAATGTCTAGGAAGGAAAGTTGATCAATTTATGCTCCTCCCTACTTCAATGGGACATACTACTTTTATTGGAAAACTCGTATGACCATCTTCCTAAAATCTTTGGGTCACCAAGTTTGAGGCTCAGTAGTGGAAGGCTGCACTAAACCCTCCACATGCCCAAATGAGTGGGTTGAGTTAGAAGTGGAAACTTATGAAGTAGACCACAAAGCTCTAAGTGCTCTACATCATGCTTTAAGCCTTAATGATCTATGTAGAATAGGTGCGTTAGGAACCTCTAAAGGAGCATAAGAGTTTCTTGAAAGGACCTATGGAAGTGACTCAAGCTCATCAAAAGATGAAATAATATATAGTAAGGAAAACACTTCACTAGAATCCAAAATTCTTATGGTGTTTATCACTTCTAAGGATTCACATAATGAAAGTGAATCTGGAAATGATAGTAAAGAAGGTAGGGATGAAAAAAATATCCAAGAAGCCTTCAACCAACTCTATATAGAATACATAGAATTGACCAAGTCTACCAGGGCATTTAAGAAGAAAACCATAGGTTTAACTCAAGAAAATGAAAACTTAAAAGAGTTAGAAAATGAAGTAAAAGAAACTGTAAATACTTTAGAATTAAAAATTCACAACATTGATGAAAATCAGTCGATATGTCTAGATGAGAAGGATGAACTACTTAAAACAAATTCTAATCTCTCAAATGAAAATGAAGAATTGAAGAAAAAAATAATAGAGTTAGAATTGAGATTTTTGGTTGTCAATTTAGGAGAAGAGAATCAAAGTTTAAAAAAAAATTCAATCCTCCTAGAAAAGAGATTAAGGGATGCAAAAACATTCATCGGACTAGAGAAAATCAATAGGAAAACTGAAAAGAGGAAACTAATTAAAGACAATGAAATCTTGTCCAATAAGATTCTAGAACTTGAACAAAAATTCAAATCTCTAGAAGAGAACAAAACGAGTCTTGATCTCACTTGCTCTAAACTTAATGAAAGAAATAATAAGCTACTTAATCAAGTCAAAGAACTTGAAGAGCATAATAAGAAGCATTTAAATTCCCTTGCCCAAGGTAGTGAAAAATTAGAGAAAATGCTGACAAAGGGCAAAAAGGTTTTAATAGAAAAGGTTTGGGGTCTAGCTTCGGAAATACCCAACCTTTTACCTTAAAAAAGGGAAGCAAGAATGCCTTTGTAAAAGGCAAAAGTAAGGTCAATGTCTTTCCTTAAGCCATGATGTATGGTGAAAGATGTTCTTCTTTCAATAACAAAACCCTTACTCAATAAGAAAGAGAAAATGGGGTACTTAACCTACTAAAAGGCTATGACTCAACCTCTAGAAGCAATGTTTCAACTTCTAGAAGACCTCCTATCAAATGCCACTATTGCGGTTTAAGTGGTCACATAAGGGTTGAATGCATTAGAAGACAAAAGAACATGCAAGCCCAAAGTTCCCAAAAGTCCAAAGAAATAAATCAAACTCAAAAAGATCATGATGCCAAGAATTTAAAGAGAAAAAATCAATTTCTAGAACTCGAACATCTTCTTCAAAAGAAAAAGAAAATGATTCATCCAAAAGAGATAAAAACCCAAGAAAGATGGATCAAGAAAATTTTGGTAAAGAAAGATAAACTCACATCCTATTTAGGAGTGAGAACATGTCAATATGATATCTTGACAATGAAGATGACCTGATAAAGGTCATAGGAAAGAGGGCTTTAGATGATCTAGATTGGATCTAAGCCCTACAAGTAGGATTGAAAGAATCCTAAAGGAATGATCTTAAGAAGATCATAAAAGGCTATTTAGATGATCCTGACTCAAGGAACAAAGCTAAATTGGCAGTCAAAGAATATGTCTAGCTGAGTGGCATCAACCTTGATTGAATACCTTGATAGGGAAGCATAAAAGGTGTTGATCATCTTTCAAGATCAATTGACCAAAGAAAAATAAAGGTGTCAATTGTCCCAGGCATGTGTGGAGCCATACTAAGTAAATACTAATTCACATTCTTGGATTCCATTGCTTGAACAAATGGAACTCAGACCCTTACAAGCATAAGAAGAATAAGCCTATGATGTGTGCATGTGACTACTACTTATTATATCCAATTATTTATCATGTCTTACATATTTATGTGTCCAAGTCACCTTAGCACACCAAGAGCATGTATGCTCCATAGGAGCATGTCTATAGAATGTTTTTAACGATCTTATACCTAATTATGCACATTATTAGATCACTAGTGACATATTGATCTTGATTGGCATGTCCTTACATGTCACTTATGACATATTATGCATATTCTTATGCTTCAATGCATGAAATCTGATATAACATGTATATCTATGCAATGGTCACTGACCTTGATCCATAATACATGACTATCATGGTAGTTCCTATCTCGGACCTATATGTTTATTGAGATCACTTGATCCACCTACATTTTTTTCGTTGTCAATTCATTTCAACAAAGGGAGAAAACGATAAGAGGAAGGAAAACCTCATAAGAGATATGAAATTGAAGGTAGTTCTTAGAGTACCTTAAGAAAATCAAAGAACTGAGGAGAATAAGAAGTCACTTTCTATGCTAGTGCAAGGAAATGACAAATTTGAAAAGGTGCTCTTTATGGGAAGAGAACATGAGGACTTGGATCCAATTCCAATATTAATCACACTTTCTCCTCACAAAAGACTAAAAATGTCTTTGTAAAAGCCATGGAAAATGCTAATGCACAAGCTACCCATAAGGGTAAGGTGAAAGTGTTTTCTCAAGGATCATCACAAAGGTCCTATGAGGTGGAAAGAAAGGAAAGAAATTCATTCAAGGGTAAGACACCCATATAGTAAGGTAAGGTGTTTGGAAAAATCAAAATCTCTACCTTATTCTTATGCTAAAGGGGCATGGAATGACTTTCCAGCCAACAAGGCTTCTTCCTTTAAAGGATTTCATGAAAATGCTTATACTTCTAGAAATCCCAAAGGGCAACCTAGAAGAAACCCCTAATCCTCTCATACTTTATAGGAAGAAACATTTTCAATCCAATGATCCTAGAAGAAATCAATCATCCTCTCATGCTCAAACATCTATGAGGAAAAAATCATATGTTCCTAGAATACCAAACTTTTCATGCTACTATTGTGATCTAGAAAGACACATTAAAATGTGATTATTAAAGGAAGATGAATGACATCAAATCCCAAAAACACCAAATTTCAAGGGAACTTTTAATGGAAAAAATGTCAATAAGAGAATCTATTTTAAAAAATATTGAAAATAGAAACCTTCAAAAGAATAAGGATCTAGCCCATCTACAAAACACAAAAAAGAAAAATATTTAGTCATCTATACAGCTCTAACAGCCAAGAGCACATTAAGGTGATACATTGATTGTGGGTGCTCTAGACACATGACTCGAATAGGTAATTATTTGTTAATCTTGAGGAAACTCAAAGTGGGAGTGTCACATTTGGTGATGGAGACATTGCCAAGATCATTGGCAAGGAAACTATAGAGGTACTTGGTATCTCCACACTCACCAATGTCTTATTTATGCAATGCCTAAAGCACAATTTATTTAGTATAAGTTAAATCTGTGATAAAGGCTATGGTGTGTACTTTGAGAAGGACATGTATGAGATTAAGGTCAAGGGCAGTGATGAATTCATTGTCAAAGGGTTAAGGACAATCAACAAGTGCTTTGTTAGAACCCAACAAATATGAGTTGGATGCTTGTGATGTCTCAAAAGGATGAAATTAATCTTTGGCATCAAAGGTTAGGTCATATTAACTTTAGAAACCTATCTAGGTTAAGCAGGAAGAAGATAATCTAAGGTTTGCCTAAGTTGACAATCCCATGTGCAAAGGTTGTCAAATGGGCAAAAAATAAGTTAGAGTCCTTGACAAGAAGACAAACCAAATAGGGACATCTAGGCCTCTAGAAATTTCTCCACATGGACTTGGTGGATGATTTCTCATGATTCACTTGGGTGGCATTTCTAGGAGAGAAACCCAAAGCCCTTAATGAGTTACAAAAGAACTCAAGTTGAAGAGGACTTCTCCATTAAGCTCACACAAAACAACTATAGAAAGAATTCAAGAACCATAAGTTCTTGGATTGGTGTTGTGAGGTAGAATCACGATAAACTCTCATCATAGAAGAAAAATGATATCGAAAGGATTATCATATAATGATATCATTGGTGATCCAAAAGATGGAATGAATACAAGAAGGCAACTTAAACACATCCTAAGCCATCCTTGTTTTACCATTAAGTTAGAGCTCAAGAAAGTATAAGATGCTCTAAATGAATCGGATGGGTTCAATGTCTTAAAAGAGAAGCTCAGTCAAGTTAAGAAGAATGATGCATAGGTTCTAACTAGGAGATCTACTATTAAGAACATCATCAAATCAAGATGGACATTTAGAAACAAACGTGACAATCATGGCATGATGTCAGGAAATAGGGCTACTCATGTAGCCAATAAATATGCCTAAAACCAAAAGAATAGTTATTGAGGAATCACTTGCTCCTATGGGCCAGACAAAAGTGTATTTGAACCATGCTTGAAGGTTGTGATTCACTATAATTCCTAAGGGAATTTTTAATGTTTTTCAAGTATCCTTAAGGGCGTGATAATTTTCTAAAACTCTTAATGCATTTGATCATGGCCAATCTCTTTTGGTGTGTCTCATGGATTGCATGCTTAAATTCTTTAAAACCATTGATTGAGTGATCATGAGATGTGAAAGTGAGGGGGAGTCACTCTTCACACAAAGAAGGAGTCACATTCATAGGAGAACCATAAGTGAAAGAGAGTGTTCGAATAGGAGGAGGCTAATTGTACAAAAATTGATTAATTAAGGCAAATTTGGGCATTTTCAGCATATCCAAATCCCATTGTATCCATTTAGCTGGATCCATCTGGCATAGCCGGATCCATCCGACACGGCAGTTCCAGCGGGAAATGAACGATTGTTAACTTTAAAAAGGAAAATTTTCATTTTATCTCCATTGCTCTCTTGCACACTCTTCCCATTTACTTTCCCTTAAGTTTTTTCTCCTCTAATCCTTTGTCTAATCATCTTCATGGCTCCTCCAAAGAAGAATGCCGACAAAGGGAAAGCTCTAGCAACTTCAAAGATCCTTGTTAAAAAACAAAAGAGGCCTCCTCCAACTAACTTTGAGCATTTTTTGATGCATCTCACCTCTCCAACTACAATCACTATTTCTTAAAGAGGCCGATAGCTGTGGAGAGTCATGTCTACGAGAAAACCCTCTTCGATACGCTTGTGGGGTATGAGCTGGTTCTTGATGGATGGGAATCCTTAATGATCATCAAAGGAGAAGTCCAGGAAGAAGCTGTACAGGTGTTTTGGTTAAACATCCATGACTTGAGCCTCGAAGACCTCATGATGCGGACATCATGACCGAGATGATGATTGGGCCTTGTTCACAGCCCTTTATTTATGTTCTTATTTATTTTTATGTAATTGTGTCTTATATTAAGGGGGGCACATAATTTTGAGGGTAGTTTTGACATTGTTAGTTTAATTAGGGATATTTTTGTTATTTGTTTTAGTTGGGGGTTATTTTGGGTTGTCATTATTGGTATTAGGGGTATTTTCAGTCCCTACATGAGATTTATTGTGGAGACCTAGTCGTGGGACTCTATAAGAGCACCCCACAACTAGCTCTTATATTCTTATGCAAGTTTGAATAAAAAGTTTCTCTCTTTCTGATCGTTAATGGCTACTCCATCCTCCTTTGTGCAGGTTGAAGGTTCTCAAAATCATGGAATGGGTCTAGATCACAACGTAGTTTAACGGTAGTGGTAGAGGCCACTCCCTCCCCTTGGGTAAAAGGACCTTCTTTCCCTTCTTATTTATTTCTCTATTTTTTGTTAATTTATCATAAGAATTTTGGTGCTGAAAGTGAACTCCACATACAAGAATCAACACTCTCAGGGTCATTACAAGTGCTGGATGACATCTTCTTAATTAATGCTACACAGAAAACTCCAGTTTGGAGAGAGAGGTTTCAGATTTTATAACTCCCTGACGTGTCTCTAGTTGCTGAACCAGTTTTGTTATTCCAATCTTCTACCTTTTCTTTGAGGGGATTTAATCAAGTGAAGCACATCAAAGTGTGATAGACTCTTGGTAGATCCACTATCAAGGAGCACACTGTAGAAATCCCTCACCAACAGAATACTACAACCTATGTTCTCAGTCCTAAGCGTGACTACCATCTCTAGGTAGACTTTGGAAGATCGCATACCAGCTCTTCCCTTTACACTTTTGGATTGATTTCAACCCTCTCTAATGTTCACAATCCCCGTACGACCCTATGTGTGGTGGAGTTCCCAACATATTTTCAGTTTTTTTGAAGAACCACTCTTGTTTACTCAATCCTAGGCGTGAAGATGCTTCCTGGAGAGGCTCCATGAGAATGATTACCAGCACCCCATTGTGAAAGCTTTCCTCGATTCAAATTTTCTAGGGGGTAGCAGACCCCAGGGTGATCCTTGAAGAGGTATTTAACATCAGAAAAGTGATTTTACCATAAAATCTTAACCTAGGTTTCCAAGGGTTGGTAGTAGCATGATAATCTGGAACGAGTTTGAGAAAATTCCCAAAATAGCCTCACAAGGATTTATTTCTGACCACGATTTGAAGGGTGCATCCTATAAAGCTTCAACCAACTCCATTACATCAAAGCAGGTCACATGCTACCCTGTTTTCATATCTTTCAAATAGTGGTTTCAGGTGACTTGTGTGGCATATAAGCTGTAGGGCTGATAACTAATTTTTTGAGCATATTACCATTCTTTGGCCATGTTTCATTGATATTAGTCATAATTAACTACAACATTAATGTTCCCTACAACTACTTGGTATTCCTTGATTATTTCATTCATTATCACTTTAAATTGGCCTCCTTGCATCCAATTTTATGCCATCAGAATTCTAGGCAGCAACCTACAATTTCTTGTTTTTTAAATTATTGATATTTTTCTCATATTAGTTAGGTATACTTTTGTTTACTTTGTAGGCTTTAACTCTTATCATGCCTAATGAATTTAATCTAAAAAAATCACTTGAATTAGCATGTAGACATGCAAGTAAGAATCTTGTTTATCTTTTTACACTACTTTATTAATTTTATTCCTAACTCCTTTATGCACACACCCACTAACCTACATGCATGTTGCATCACCTCACCTTCCATATAGAGGTCTATAGAGTTTAGATGGATATTGATCCATCAGCACTGTTCACCTTGCTCGGGATAGCCAGGCCCACTAGCCAAACAATAGTGTTTCCTCCAGCGAAACTAGACAAGGCTGCTATTTCTGAGGTCTTGGTCATGAGGGCATAACATGGTTCGGAAAGCTTTAGGCCACTGATCTACTCGAGGTGAGATTGCTGAACCTGATCTTCACCTACAACTTTTTTCTGACCACACACAACAATGACATGTCAGACCCAATGGTGCATGTCATTTACTCCCTTCTTACGAAGAAGGAGAAGGAGGTCGACGTTGTAGCAATTCTGTGCCACATCATCATCTCTGAGGCACGAAACTCCAACACCTCATGATTGCTGCCCTATGGTTTGATGATCACACACTTTTTAGAGGTTTGTGGGGTTTCATTCCCCAAAGAGGCCACCACCCTGAAGCAAGGTGCCGAGATAGATCAATCTACTATCCGGCGAATGCTTCGAGAGGGCACACGCTTAAAGAAGCAAAAGATTCTTTCTGAGGCTGGATCTTCCACCGCTCTAGCTACCTCAGTACTTCCACCACTTGTACACATGGAGTTTCCCCCCAGCTATGCCTCCACTAGTTGCTCCTCCTCCAACTCTAGTTACCTCGTAGGGTGAGCTGCCAGTTTCCACATATGTACGGGAGGCCTTGGATGGCCTCGAGGAGTTGTTCTGGGCGCATCATCATCCACCTAGAGAAGATGGCCGATAAGGTCAATAGCATTGAGCTTCGAGTTGAGCAATTTGAGAGTATTGTGGCTCCCCAGCTCCCTCACCATCCTAGTGTCCCGCTCGACCTACGGACACAGAGTGACGAGGATATGGATGAGGATGGAAATGAGTGATAATGAGGATGCGTGATTCATCTGTACATCCGTCACATTTTATCATTTTCACATTTTGTAATCCCCAAAGAATTTGAACTTTTTGAATATAAATAAAAAACAATTTTTTGACTTATGTCTTAGACTATATATCTTTCACTGTTTTCCTTGCTTAAATTATATTCCTTATGCCAATTTCATGACAAAAAACGGGAGAAAATTACAATTGAGTTCATGGAAATAGGGGGATAGAATGCTATATGAGATTGATATAGGGGAAGCTAATTGAGTAAGTTGAGAAAAGCTAATTTGCAAATTTAAAAACTTAAAATTTTCTCTAATGTAATGAATATATATATATATACATTTCATGTGCTTGCTTGAGTATGTCTGCTTGATCATGTTTATTTTCATTTGACTATACTATATTGGCTTGAGAGAGGTATTGTCTATCAACTGTGATTTCAGGTTGTGAGACCAAGCATTTAAGCAAAGAATTGAACTAAAAGTCCAAGCTCACATCAAGGGGGAGTTCAAGAGTTCAAAAAATCAAGAGTTCAAGAGTTCAATACACATCATTTAGTTAAATGTATCACTCTTGCATTTTCATGGAGTCTATAAATTTATTGCATATACTTATTGTACTCCATCCATGTATTTTACTATGTTTTGTCATGGAATTGCTAAAGGGGGAGATTGTTAATGTATATTGTCAATTCCATAATTTGTAAAATACATGGAGTGGTAGATTAGGCATGGCATGAGGACATTGCATATCTTAGTCATGTCTGTAATCATCGAGTGGTTGGTTTCCAAGAAGGATGACGAGCTCCAATCACTTGAAGCCAAGGATGATCCATTCCCGAGATTGCTAAGGTTCGAAGACTTAAAGACTTGGAGTTCATTAAGCTCAAGAAAGGTTTGTAAATGTATATAATGTGATAGGCATAGGCTAAAATCCCCTTTTATAACCTTATGGACCAACACATGCCACCTACATAAGACCCCAAGTGTGTGGGAGTAGGTTTAAGGCTTAATGGTAGAAAAATAAGGGAATCGGATAGATCCGGGTGGTGTCAGATCAATCCGCACTTAGCGGATCGATCCGACAAAGCTCGGATGTCTCAAACTGAGACACCGGATTAATTAAGGATGCTAGATCGATCTGTGCGGATCAATCCAACATAGCTGGATCGATCTACCATCGCAGGAATAAAAAAAAATATACAGATCTACGTCTACGATTTTTTGTCCATTGGGGTAAATGCCATATCAAGGGTGCAAGACTATGCTCATCCCCTATAAGTATGAAAGAAGCTTAAGAGAGCTCTCTAACACTCAAGAACACGCATAATCTCATTGAACAAAAAAAGAAGAGAGAGTTAAGGCATTGACACCTCCCAACTACCAAAGGCTCACTCCTAGGAGCATTGATTGAAGATCAAGGAGCCTTTAAGTGCTTTCCAACACTCCATATTGAAAGATCAACAAGAGAGAAATAAGGTGAAGGGTTTACTACCAAGGAAACCCTTGTAAGAAGCTCAAAGAAGTAAAGAAGCACCCTTAGAAGCTTGGTGGAACATATTGACACACTAGCTCAATAAAGGAGCAACCACCTTCATGTGCATCAAGCAATACATAATCCTTATGAGGTAATTTGCATTGATTTAAATTTTAATTTGAGACCTTAGCACCCGTCGGAGACACCGGGTGTAGACCATAGCACTACCACTAGAGACATCAGGTATAGACCACTTCTGCTGGAGACACCGGGAGTTGAACTTGCTTTGCAAGTTGATATGTTTTAAAATTTTAACCTTGATTGTAATGTACCTCAATCTCAATAAAATTTAGTAGCTCCGTTGTGAGCTTTGAGAGTGGATGTAGGCCCGAGTGCAGAACCACTATAAACATTGTGTTGTGTATTTTCTTGTTGTGTGAATTGTCTCTTTTCTCTATCTTTACATGGCATGTATAGCATTTTTCATATGATCTTTCATATTTGTCATTAAGTAAGAATTTAAATTAATTGAAAGATTAAAATTAAGAATCGCCATTGATTTGGACTTGTAGTAATTGAATTATGTCTTAATGTGCACTAAATTCCAAATTCTACAATATATCTAAATTAGAATTTTAAGTGGGGTAAATTAAAAGAATTTTTATAAATCCTATTCACCCCCTTCTAGGATAAAACCAGACTTTCAGATTTTGTGTATCTAATAGAATACTTGCAAGTCATGAAAATAATAATAATAAAACAGTGGGATCAAAGCTTAATCACGTAGAAATAGTCAATAGAAGGGGAAAAGTGAGGGTTTCTCACTTTCCCTTCTTTAATTAGTAGATCTACTACAAACTAAAATGGTTGGCAACTTGGATTGAATGAAATGCTCACCTGGAACACTCAGTACCAATGATAAATCCATATGCTTAAAACCCCATAACAATCAAACACACACAAAACTAAATCAATTGAGGAAACTCCCCACCCCACTCCTATATATATATATATATATATATATCAACAAAAGATAATCCAGCTCACGAATCAAACAAAAAATAGTAAGGCTGCAAATAGAATTTTGTAATTAGACATAAATTGGCAAGATATGGAGTCTAGAACCGACTAAATGAGAACTCGATGCTCTCGGTCGGCCCTCTCTCATGCCAGTAATGACCACTACTCATATCCAATTGTTTAATTGGTTTCACCTCCACTGGAACCAAAGAGTGCTTCAAGATTGAGTAGAGACAGACCTTATATGCAAGATCTCCACTAGGATCATATCCCATGAAGATCTTAAAGGGCTTTTTTCCATCTCCATTACTAACTGGGTTAACCTTTCCATTACACAGATTCATCTCAGTTGTAGATATGTCTATCGTAGCAAATCTAATAACAAATCCTGGCAATTTAAGTGAAAAACCCAAAAAAGACATAATCAAATCTTGGTAATTGGCAATTTGAACGGTTATTGAGATATGGTTGGAACATGCTAAACCCTAAACCCAAAAAAGAAGTAATCAAATAGCCAAACCTCTTTCACTAAACCCATCTCCCAAATCACTCTTCGTATCAATTTAAGTGCAGAAACTGAACCATCTCATCGTGGTTAATGGGGTGTAGATGGATATCGAGCAAAAGCAAGCTGAGATGATTGAGTACCTTGTCAAAGAAGTAGAAAATCAAAAGGTGGCAACTCTTGCAAATTTAATCATCTAAGTGATGTTGTGTTCATCTCTATTGGGAAAACCACACTTTCCCTATTCCCTTGTGTAAATCAATGGAGCAAAAAACCAAATGGAAATAGAGTGCAATATAATCACAAGAGATAACAAAGCAAATAACATAATAAAACACACCACACTACGCCAAGATTTTTAACGTGGAAAACCCAAAAGGGAAAAACTACGGGACACTAGTCCAAGCAAAATATTCCACTAAATGAAATATGAAATGGGTACAAGGTTGGATCTCACCAATACAAAGAGAGTACACTAAGAAGTTTTGAAAAGAATGTCCGGATTTGTGGAAGTTCACAATCCTTTGAAGAAACCCCAATCTTCACACCTTCTTCAATCTTCTTCTATTATTCCCAAGAAGAAATCCTCAACCTCAAAACATCTAAACAAAGAGAGATACATTGCTATTGGAACTTCATCACCCAAAAGCATGAAGAAAAAGACCAAATCCAAGAGGATGCACAAACCCC
>JAOXJP010267933.1:0-20416 GCA_025762735.1 Platanus orientalis | reverse complement strand
ACTAATAAAACAAAGAGAAAACAAGTAAAAAATAAAGACTAAAGGATATGAAATGATGATAAAATATAAGCATATCAGTTGTATAGTCAAGTAATAAATTGGTTGATCCCTTGAGTAAAGCGCTTTGCAAGGGATACAAGTAAAACGGAGTTGCTGAAAAGAAAAATACAACTTTAAGGGAAATTATAAATGCTATATTCTAGTTTACCTCAGAATTTGTTGGGGGGAGGGGACAATAACTTACCACAAATTATATTTTCAACGAGATGCCTCACAAGAGAACTAAAAGAAAAACACCACATGAATTATGGAAAGGTTGAAAACTTTCTTGGAAATTCTTAAAAGTGTGGGGGTGCTCAGTAAGGTGGTAGTCCTTATCCTTAATAGGCTTGAGATATGACTTAAAAGAGATATGCAAATTTGACAATAAAATGATGTCAAATGGGTTGAGAATTAACGTATGTGACAAGTGTGTGTGTGTATAACATGGTAAATCTCGACATTTTCGTCAGAGGTACAATATTATAAGGCAATTGATTTCACATTGAATTATTTCCCTAAAGAAGATAATATTGCGGATCTGTTAAATAAAGGTTGAGAAGAGATCAACTGTTCATCGAGGGGAATGAGTTTAAAGCCTATATCTGAAAAGTGGCCATGATAGCAACCTTATTTAGTTGACTGGAGATTCCAAGATCTAGGTTTAAAGGGATAACCAAATTGTGTGATGACTTAGTAGTATTACTACGATCACTATGGAAAAAACTTCTCTTATCCATTCCTATGATGAAATAGTGATACCTCCAGCGAACATCAGGGCAAACTAGCTTTTAATAATTCTTATACCTTGGAAATCCAAATGGAGCATAGAAGGATACTCTTAATAAGAATTACCTATGTGAGTGTGAAGGGGCCTCTTCAAATGAAAATTGTAAGGCCAAATTCTCTAAAATACTCATGAGATCTGACAGTGTTTAGGGCCAAAATAAACACAATCATGAGAATCAAATTGCGTCTAGAAAGAATTTGTGTGAATTCTATTGTCTTGGTTTACACAAACGGTTGAACAGTTCAAGACATCGCGTTCACTGGTTAGCTAGTAGATTTGATAGTCTTTCACAAAATAAGGTTTAAAGCCACAAACTATCTTTCTCTATACAGTAACTTTCTAAAAGTACTCTCTCTTAGTGTCTGCATATGCATTTTTCGTTTGCATTTTAGTAAGCCAATTTTCATTCATGTGGGGGATTGTTGGAAACGGTTTTGGTTAGTAAAAATGCCATGAATGTTATAGTACCTAGATTTTTAAATCTGACTGTTTGGGCATCTTTGAACCAAAATAAAAGTGGGACCCATATGTCGTTTGAGGCGGGTCTACATGGGTTCGTGTTCGCTTCAATGAGGAGAACAACTCCATATGGTTGGATGCTCAAAACTGTTAATGGGTGAATGAGAAATTGTCTCCAAAAGTGCCTAGTTAATCACTAGTAAAATTGGTAAAAGTGTGTTAAATTTGAATAGTCCCACATGGATTAGCCCATAAAACTTTGTGTGTTCATACACTTGTGTTGAACATAAGTTTGGGCTCCAAGAGGCACCACTATTTTGTGGATGGGGGAGGACCTAGCCAACATGAGCCAAGCCCATATAAACCATAGTTACTAGAGCGAGAAGCGAAAGCGGGAAGAGATGCGATAATTGATTAAGAAGCGATTGTGGAAGCAAACAAGAAGCAATTGAAGAAGCTATTGGGAAGTAAATAACTAAATCTACAATCAATAGGTGTAATTACAATGAGTGATATAATAATAAGTTACAATGAATAAATACAACTACAGTATAGTAAAGTGAATAACGTCGATATGGTAATAAACAAACCTAAAATTATAGCTATTATAATATGCAAGTAACAAAGAATCAAAACATAGATATGCAACTAATTACGAACAAAAATACCTAAGAATCATTATTATTTTATTGTTTACTTAAGCCATATATGCATTGGAATTATAGCAATATCACATAGGCTTTAGCTTAATACTAATTTTTACAATATATTACTTGCATGCCTATTTGGGTTTTTTGTTAGGGATTTTACTGAATTGCTAAAATAATGAAATTTGTTTGCATTTGGTTAGTTAATTGCTGAAATAATTGAACTAGTGTATTTTTTTGTGTGCAAATAACGCTTCCCTGTTCGATTCTCACGCTTCCCCAAACGTTTTCTTAACGTTTTCCCCAAACACTTCCCACGCTTCTTAAAATGCATTTTCACGCTTCCTAAACGCTTTCCCAAAGTTGGGGAAACTGAATAGAATTAGCTTCCCCAACGAGCTCCACACCCTAGGTCAAACTTCCCTGCAACTATGATATAAACACACACATGTGCATCCAACTGAACCGAACCGGATTGGGTTGGGTTTGGTTGGGTCAATAAGAAAAAATAAAATAATTTTTTTATTACTATGTTTTCTTTTGCTTTCTCCCAGATTCAGTTATACCTGTGGGGGTGTGACTATTCATGTTGGATTTACAGTTTTTCCCTTGTGGGGGTGTGCTCATTTGTACGGTTTTATTGTTTGGATCGAATAGACACACATGTCGTTATTAAATCACCCCTATTAAACATATCAGATCCATAGGTGACTATTAACTCATCCCTTTTGACAAATGTCCATTCCATACGGACATGTAGGTGGCTACTAAATTACAACCCTTATGCATTCGTGTCTGTTTGAACACCAAGAGTTGTGTCTTTATGCCTGTTCCGAACAAAGATGAACTAGTCTATAAATAAATCGTCCCTCCATTTTAAAAAATCAATTCCAAATCCAAAATTCGTAGTAATATTTTAGGCATCGTAGAGGATGTCCGAATTAGGCATATAGAGAGCATGATAGCATGTTCTAAGGGAAAGAGTATTGCGTAAGTTTGATTCGCCTAGCATATAGATTGCATTGCTTCTTCTGTGTATAGATCATTGTATCCTAGGAGGCAGATGCCCAAAGAGTTCGTAAGCACCACTGCGAGGGGCAAAATCTGTCTTAAGGACATAGTATCAAACATTAGTCTTAGTCAATCCCGGACTAATTTATTATCAATTATCCAAACAAGTAAGTTGGTCTTGTCATTTTATTTTTAAGTATTTTATTTATATGAAATAAATACTTGTTTTTTACAAAATAGTGCATACATAGAATATAGATACAACAACTTCTTCATTTCTTCTACATCATTCTTAGTAACAACAGTATCATAATTATCCAAAAAGAAAAAAAGTAATAACAATACCATCAACATTATCAAGAAGTGCAACCATCTTACTACCTTGCTCTTTTACAAAGAGTGTATTATTTGTTTGACGTTGCGTACTATCATTCTTCACCATTACTGTATGGAATCACTCAAACCAAGCTTGAGAGGATTGTTTCAATCTATATGAAGCCTTATTTTAGCTTACAAATCTTCCCTTTGGTTGATGAGATTTGAAAGCCTAGAGGTAGTTTCATATAAACTTCTTTAAGGTCACCATAGAGAATACATTCTTTACATCAAATTGTAGTAAATCCCACTCCAAATTTGCTGCTAGGGAGAATAACTCTTATAGAATTCATATTTTCTATTGGAGTATGTCTCCTGGTAATCAATCCCATAAGTTTGGGTATAACCCTTTGCAGCCTGGCATGCTTTATATCATTCAACAATAACACCAAGTTTCAACTTCACTGTGAATACCCACTTCCAGCGTACTTGTTCTTTCCCTCTAGGAATATCCACAATATCCCAAGTGCTTTTTTTTTTCTAATACTTGCATCTCTTTCTCCATTGCCTCTTTCCATTTTGGCATAGTAAAAGCCTCCGATGTACTATGGGGAGTAGAAATAGAAGACAAAACAATAGAAAAAGAACTAAATGAATGGGGATAAGGCATTTTAGGACACATGATTATCAATGGGATACTGAGTACATGAACAAATACCCTTCTAAATAGCAATAGGAAATAGGGTTGTTAATGAGCCGAGCTAGCTCGGCTCATTATGAGCCTAGCATAAGCCTTGTTTTAAGATCGGTTGAAGCTCAACTCGCTAAAAGCTTGGCTCGTTAAAAGCTTGTGTGTGAGTGGGTGTTAGTATGTGTGCATGTGTATGTGTAGCATGAGCCTTGTTTTAAGATTGGTTGAAGCTCAGCTTGCTAAAAGCTTGGCTTGTTAAAAGCTTGTGTGTGTGTGTAGGGGTGTGTGGTGGGGGGGGGTGTGGGTGGGTAGGTGGGGGTGTAGGTGTGTGTGGGCTGTTAGGCCTTTTATTTTTTCTTAGCAAGCTAAGCTGAGCTTATGCGCCTGAGCTCAACAACTCAAGCTCGTCCTGAGCTGAGCCTGAGCTTGGACTTCACGTGATGAGTCCGAGGAAGGTTAGTATTATTAAGACATTAACTATGATGGGGACTAAAGAGTAAAGTTACTTGGAGTTGAAGACATTTCTTGGCTGAGTACATGAGGTTCTTCTATGCACTTTATAATGTTCCTTTATATATTTGAAGTTCTTTTTCTCTAGCCATCCCTCCCTTACGATTAGTCTCACCTAGATGATTACTACTATCAAAAAAGAAAGAAGGAATAGGTAGAGGAAGCGATGAAGAATATAGCTTTCATTATAACTCTTCCTCGAAGAGAAGACTTCGTAGATGAGAAGGGAATGGATTAAAAAAAAGCAACGCCTATAGACATAAAAATGCCAATGAGTGGGGGGGGGGAGGTGATAACATTTCTAACCCTTTTGACTCGGTGCATATCCCAAAAAGTTACGTCTATTTAAGTGCCTTGGGATTAAGTTTGGACCGATAAGACTTATTCACGTGGACAAAACATGTGACCAAAAACTTTTGGAATAGGAAACAAACTAAAAGGAAAAGAAAATGACCTTAATGAGAGATTTGAATCCAAGAACTCAAGAGGGCAGATTGATGCAACGCAAAAGAGAAGATACCAAAAATTTATGTAGAATAATTTTCCAAAGCCTCAAATAATTTAAATAAAGGTTGCAGAAGTAAAATAATCAAGAATTGAATTTTAGAACACATAGCCATGGAAATTTAGAAATCGGTAAATAAAGTAAAAAAAAAAAAGGAGTTAGAATGAATTAGAAGTGAAAAGAAGAATAAAAAAAGCAAAAAGGACCCAAAAGGGTATTTCTATAATTTTGGACAAAAAATCAAAAAATTACCAAAATGCTCCTCTAACACATCAGAAAATTTTGAAATTTTTATGGCTGTTTTTGATGTGTTCTAGGGTTCTATTGTTAAAATTTCATTAAATTCCATCAAGAATTGATGGGTTAAATCATGGAATTTTAGAATTTTGAAGGTGCTTTAATGGAGGTTTAAGAAGGGAGGAAGAAGAAGAGAAGAAAGAATATGGAGAAAAAAAACGAGAAAGATAAGAAGTAATTAAGAGAGAAGTAGACCAGTAATTTTTGCAAATGATCTGATGGTTTTTTCTAGGGCGGATGCTATTTCTTTGGCAACAATTAACCATGTGCTTAGTATATTTGCAGCCTATTCCGGTCTACATGTGAACAAAGACAAATTAACGTAACTTTTTGTAGGTGTGGCTGAAAATGATATATCATATCTTTGAATATTCTTGGACTTTAGCCTAGGAAACCTTCCCATGAGGTATTTGGGAGTGCCACTAATAGTTGGAAGACTTTCTTATGTGGATTATGCAAGCATTCTGGAGAAAATTAAGAAGCAATTGGCAGGTTGGAAAACTCGGCCTCTTTCTTATGCAAGGAAACTCGCACTTATCAAATCAATATTACAAGGTTCCTAAATATACTGGTCAGGCATCTTTAGACTTCCAGGAAAGCTAAAGACTCGAATTGAATCCATGTTTGTGAAATTTTTATGGGCAAGCCTGGATCTTACAAAGAAACTACACCTTGTTAGTTGGGAGGATATCTGCAAACCTTGGGAGGAAGGAGGTCTGAATATCTACAGAGTTAAAGAGATGAACATGGCAGGAGTGGTGATGCACTTATGGTGGATTGTAACCAATAAGGAGAGCTTGTGGGTGAATTGGGTGCATGAGAGATATCTAAAAAATGAGTTTATATGGACCATGAAAACACCTAAGGATTGTTTGTGGGCATGGAGAACAATTATGGACATTAGGGGGGGGGGGAGGAAATGGAAGCAAATGTGTTGTCTTTAATTGGAAATGGAGGTAGTACTAGATTATGGCTTGATAATTGGCATCTGAACGGTGTTTTTTATAAAGAAATATGGGGAAAGAATCAGGTACGATGCATGCAAGGATAGACGTTGCAAAGTAAGCTCGATCCATTTAAATGGAGATTGGCAGCCGGGTCCAGCTAGGTTTCATTCCCTCATAGAGGCTTGGTCTTCTCTACTCTCAATAGAGAGATTGAGCATAAATGAAAGGGATACTACTATTTGAAAGGCGACTTCAAGTGGTGTTTTTACTACAATGTCAGCTTGGCTTCTTATTAGGGAGACTGTGAACACTGGATTGATATAGTGTCACGGACATGTCGAGGCATAGGGCACAAGTGGCCTAGCATGTGGCATGGTGGCATTTTTGTAATAAGGTATAATATGATTTTCTGTACCTGGTGATGTTCCCTTTTGGCAATCTCAGAAATGCTTAACATACACCTTGAGGAGGGGTGGGTGCTTTGAGGCACCCAGGCCTTTAGCATGGGTTAGAGGCATACCAAGGCATAGTGGGCACGACGGATTGTGGCTATGCGTAGGCAGTATGCTCTTAGCCCGCATGAGCTTAAACTGCGATGGCATTCCCCAACGTGGGTTGGGGGGGCTTTTGATATATACAAAGGTGTTGCCTTGAGTTCCCTTGGGGGTTGGGTTCTCTCATGGGATAGTGCTTGGAAGCCTAATGGGGCAGCACTACGCATTCACCTGAGGGTGAAGGTTCACCTATACGGATGCTACTAGCATGCGTTATGCGACAATGGCAGTCCGTGGGGAGCCAAGTGGGCTGTCCCGTTGCCTTGGTGTGCCTATCATTGTGTTGGGAAAAGTCCTAGCTTGGCCTTGGACAGCCACGGTGGTGGCATAGCAAGACTCGGGGCAAGGTCTTGTATGGAAAGGCATGGTGCGCGGGTAAGGTGCCATGGCATTCGGTGGGCTTATAGGCGGAGCGTGGAGGACTCTGGGGTCATTTGAGACACGCTTCAATGACACGGCATGGGCGCCGAAGTGGCTGAGTAGTCAGTGCACATGGGGCATGTTGATGGGTCAGTTGAAGGACTCAAATGGGTGAAAGGCTGACCTTGGCTGGGTGATGGTCGAGGTGCCACACAGTTTTGACAGAGAGAAAAATCTGGCCGTGACAATAGGGTGATATGGGGTTTGAATCATATTCCAAAACATAGTTCTTTTGCTTGGAAAGTGATGACTAGAAGAGTTCCAACTCAAAGTTGCGTATGAAAAAGGGGATTTTGAACACTTCTTAGTGTTATCTATGTTGGAATGAGAGGGAGAATCTTGATCACCTATTTTTTGACTGGCCCTTTTCTAATCTATTTGGGAGCATATCTTAAAAGAAATCCAGCTAACAATGTCAGCTGGCTAAAGCAGACTGTTGTGGATGATATTGTTTTTTATGTGAAGTCAAGACAAAGTTGTTGGAATATGGAAGGATGTGATAGAGAGACTAAGGTGCAGTATTTTACTTGGCTGAAACCTTACTCAAGTGCTTGGGTATTGTCTAAGTGATGGCTCCTTGAATCTGAGTAGAGCTGGCAATGGGGGATTGATTCGAACTGGAACTGGGGAAGCCGTTCTTGGTTATGCAGGCATGCTTGAGGTTCAACATATCCTATGGTAGGAATTGTATGCATTGTGGAGAGGCTTGGTGCTGGTTCGTTCTAGAAACATTGATGATATCATAGTTCTCCGAGACCCCAAGTTTGCTGTGGATATAATCAATGAGAAATCACATTGTCCCTGGAGAGTCTTAAGTATGGTATCAAAGATTAAAACCATACTGGCAGATTTCTGTATGAGCCATGTTATGCATGTATATGGAGGGAAGCTAACCAACCAGCTGATTTTCTGGCAGGATGAGGATCATCAACTGAAGAATCTATCTTATTGCCATGTGATTTTCCTCTTGATCTTAGGGAGAAGATTAGAAGAGATGAGACCCAATGTAAATATTCAAGATTGTAACATCTTTTTCTGATTTATAAAATTTTTCACTTATTGAAAAAAAGAAGATCCATCAGCTATTTGACCTTGTCATTCCTTGAACAAGTAGAATAAAAAGAAAACATTGAAGGCAGATGCCAAAGTACCTGGCTGCACACATGAGGAAGTAGGAGCAATGGACAAAGAATCTAAGGGCCTGTTTGGTTAGGATTCTAGAGTTTGATTTTGAATTCTCATAATTAGCTTCTAGAAACAGATACTCAGAATTCCAAATCCCATTTGGCTACCATGTTTCTGAAAAATGATTCAAGATAAAATAAAAAAATAAAAACATTACAGAGACACTGCTTGGCTTGAAATCAAGCTATCGGATTCCCTTCTCCATCAAACAAAACCTCTACCTCAAGAATTGTTGGCGCTTCTCCTTGGTCCCAAATGTCTTCTAGCAAAGCTCATCGTTCTCGAAAACTCTGTAAATGTTGTAACAAACAGGGTGTCCTCGATCAACACTGTTCTTGTAAGCCGCTGAACTAAGATCGGCACTCAAATCCTTTTTTTTTTTTTTTAAATAGGTAGCACTCAAATCCTCGTCCAATATGGAATTGATCTTGAGTTCCTTCCTCCATTGAAGGGTTTTCTTTAACATTTCAAATGCCTCATTGACCTTGAAATCCTGAGCCCTCAAGAACTTCAAGAAGATTGCGTTGGTTCCTTCAGCACCCTTATTAAGCAAGAGAGCTACTCCCTCAAGGGAATGTCCTTGTCAACTTCGAGTGTTGTTTCTTCAATACACACATTTGGTTTTTTTCTTCCTCTCCTTTTATTGTGGGTTTTTCCTTTTTCTGGACCTTCATCTTGGACGGGTATCTCTTTTTCTACATCTTCTTGTACTGGATTCTCCTTCTCACCTTCTTGTGCAGGTTCTCCCTCTCTTGGTTTTCTAGGATTGTTTTCTCATTCTCTTTCTGTTATTTCTTCTGCACCTCATCCTTGAAGAGCTTGTTTTTGAGAATTGCTTCTTCGACCTTCGACTTTAGGGAGTGAGGGGATAGCGGTAAAGGAGAGGAAGAAGAGAGGTGAGGGGATGATAGTAGAGGGGAGGAAGAAGAGAGATAAGGGAGAGGAAGGAGAGAGATGGAGAATGAAGTTTTCGTTAGCTTCATCATTGAGCACAGAAAATGCAAACCAAAATCGCTAGAATCATATTTAAAATGGATTCTGATTTTGTGCTGATTTTAACCTTGATTATGGACAATCGGATTCAAGAATCTAAACCAAACACCTCAAAATATGTCAAAATCGATTTTGAGTCAGAATCAAACTTTAGAATCCAAACCAAATGCCCCCTAAGTTTGCCATAAAGTGACAAAGGGCATCAAACTTATCACGAGAAAAGCTTGAACCAAGGAGGTGAGGAAGAGGGTGGGGGCTCTGAAGAAGAAGAAATAATTGATGATCACTAGACCTGCTATTTTGGCAAAAACCACCATGACTACCAGAAAAAAGGATCTTCTCTGAGGGAAACTCAGATACTCGTAAGGGCGACTATGGAGATCCCAACATGTCTCTTTGGTATGTCTAACGTGACCATAATGCTCACAATGGTTTCAAATGCTTGGAAATGTTTTAAATGTCACCTCACATACGTTCATGTTGACTAAAATTGACAAGAAACATTACTTATACCAACACAAAACATTAAGTACAATATAAAACTTCAAATTTTCGGTCGAAGTGATGTGCAATGTCAATGTGTCGAGAAAATATTCCCCTTTCACATTCTCAAAAAGCTTATAAAAAACAATGAATTGCATGGGAAATAAAAAGAGGAAGGAGAGGAAGAAGGAGAAGAAAAGAAGAAGAAGAGGAAGATAATCTACTTGTTCCCTTATGTTTATCCTCTCAAATAATAATCTGTTTGTCATTAATTTTGTATAAAAATCCTAATGAATGCATGTGTGTTAAGAATATTATAATACAAGTGTATTGTACATTAAAATAAACTTTGATTATGTATTAAAATAAGCTATATCATTTTAAGGAACCTATTTGTTCCTATATGTTTCAAGTTTCTCCAATTCTTACAAAATTTCTTTTTGACATTTTGTCTAATTTTGGCCCAATTAATATTCCCACCAACACCGATACCAACATTTTGAACCTTGATGCTCACACTCGAGTTTATCTTTATATTTTCCCATCATACCACCATTACAATGGTCACACATACCAACAATGTCTCTCATGCTAAGAAGATGACACTACAGTTCAAGTGTGAGTGGGTTCAGCATGACACTCCAACAATTCTCTTCCTTAGAAAGGTAGGAGAAGACTTTTGATGAGGACATGGGAGCAAGGTGGGGTCCAACACTTGGCCTTAGTGGGATCCACACATGGAATGATTTATGGAAGATGCAATGTTATGTGGTTTAGTAAGGGTCTTATAGGGGGGTAACATTTATTTTATGTGTTCATATAATAAAGCCAATAGTGCCAAGATGATGGTTTTTTTTTTTAGAGTTAATCCCATTTTTTATGTTTAGTCCACTTTTTAAAAGGGTAAAACTTGTCCTTTTGGCTTGAGTTTGGTGTCATTAGATTAGTTATTTAGTTACCTTTCTTACAAGACCAAGATTGTGCAAATCCGATGTGATTTGGGAAAGTTATGACCAAATTACTAAGGGGGTGTTAGTATAAAGGGGAATAGTGTTTTTTTTTAATTTTTTTTTTATATAAAGTTTTAAGTTTTAGTTGTTTTAATTTTTGGTAAGTAAGTTTTTAATTTTATGTTTTAGAAAACTTGGCTAGCAAGTTTAGGATTTTAAGAAATTTTCAATTTTAGCACATTTATAATTGTTTAAGGTTGTAAGCCTATTTGAAGACAACTTCTCTCTATAATTTTACAATGAATGAAATTGATGAATAAATAATTTTCTTGCTTTCTAGCTCTTGGCTAGTGTGTTCTTCCTTTATGAAGTTTAAAACCAAAAGTGATTTTCCCTAAAGGTGGATTCATTAGGTTTATTCAAGCTTGGTGGAGGCCAAGATCCCTTGCTTTGGGTTTGGAAAAGCCTCAAATCAGGTATTAATCTCTTCTTTTTCTCTTTTCTTGTTTCCGCTACATCACTTTAGGTTTTATTGACATTCTTGGCTATCATTATACATCAACTTTGGTATCATTTTTGGTATTAGAGCCAAGTTCCAACTAGTCCCTACTTAGTTGGGCTCCTTGGGAGTATTCTTTTAACTATTTCAATCTAGTAATAATCCCAACAAATATTGGATGACCTGATTTATTTGCAAAGTCTTATAAACCCTAAAATTTTAGGAAGGGGCCTAAACTATAACACCTTGTACAAGTTCACACATATTTCATATACATGTCATACACTTGTCACACATGTTTTACACATGTTCTACACACACATAGAAGGGTTTGGATACTTCTATAATAACCAAAAAACTTATGTAACTTTAGAGACAATCCTATGTAAATTTAGGAAAGATTAGTTAACAAGCCATACATCAGGGGGAAGGTCTTTAAGTCTATTTTCCAACACAACAAACGGTAAGTGAATAGGAGTTTCTGAGAAGAAGTTATGATCTTTTCCCGCAAGGTGTCTGTGCTAACAGACTAACAAATTTGAAGTAACTTTAAAAATGCACCAATAAGAATGTATAGGGAATTAGTGAGCATATTATATACCCTTGGAAATTTCTTTATGTCTAGTTTCTAGCAAAACAAATGGCAAACAAATCTGAGTATGTATGAGAAAGTTTTGAGTATTTTAGTCTGAAAGGGTCGAATCTGGAAAAAGTCTGGCAGATGGATCCGACTGGATTGATCTGATCCTGTCAGATGAATCCAAACTTATTGGATTGATCCAATTTTTAGCGAATCAATCCGATATCGCAAAGTTTTATAGAAAAAAAAGTCTCGAAACATGCCGAATTGATCCGATTTCCACTTGAATCGATCCGATTTTACGAAAATTGAATTTTAAAGTTTAGAAACTTCCAATTTTGACCCAATTAGGGTTCTACTTTATCTAAGACTCTTGGGGGATCTATATAATGGATAGAAATTGACATAATTCGACCTATAAATCTTAAGAACAAAGAAAGGATGAAGAATAAGAGAGAAAACTAGGTTTTGAATGATTTTTTTGAGGATTTTTGAAGAACTTAAAGCTTAGGAACGTTTTTGCAAAAGAAAAGGTAGGAGACATTAAATTGATTTTGTTTTTCACTCTATTAGGATCATAAAAGTGCTTTACTCTTGTTTTGCAAAGTTATACTTTGATTTTTGAATGATTTTCCAACCGTTCTTCATTAGTTTTGCTTTGTTTTGAAAGAAGATAAATTAGTTTTGTAGGGGACACTAAACTAATTTCGTTTTTGAATGCCATTGGTTTTTAGAACAAATCAAAACTTGTTTTGAAAAGATTTACTCTGGTTTTTGAATCTTTTTAAGCAAAGATCAAAAGTTTTTCAAAGAAGTTTTTGATGGTTTGATGCAGTAGCATTAGAGGTTTTAGAGAAATCCTACCCTATTTGGAAGCCCAAGATGAAGAAATCTCAAAGGAAGAGGGTTAATGGAAAATGTCCATAGTAGAAGAGTGTTTTAGGGTTTTTTATTTAAATTTTAGGCATATAATAAGGCTCTTTTGAAGCCATAGAGTAAGCTATTTAATTATTAATGTTTAGGGGTATTTTAGGGAGTTTTATGTCCAAAAGTTTAGAAGTGTTTAACACCCTATTGCTCTACACGATTTGGGTGGAGAGAGATTGAATAAGAAATTGATTTTTTTTTTTTATGCCCACGTGTGGAGCACTTCCTCTTCTTCTCCTTCTCTTGCTTTCTTCTCTTCTTTCAATCTTCTTCTAATCTTCTAAACATTCTTCCACTTCTTTTTTTCTTCCTCTATAATTCTTTAGAGTCAAATAATTTTTTTATATAATTTGCTACAGTGTTTCTTCTACAGAAACGTAAGATATCCCTAGATGAGAAGATACATCTCTCTCCTCTTTCATCCTTTCTTCGAGAAATTTCACAGGAGCCTTCTTAACCCCTGGGTGTCCCAAATAGGGAAGGAGTTCATCACATTCAACCCTTTCCTATTAAATAAGATCAGGTCTAAGACTGATTTGGCGGCAACACTTTCCTAGGTAGTTTTCGTTGATTTTTCTTAAAGCTTCGGGATTGATTCCAACCCTCAACTCAGCTCCTTACAAGAGGTCTAAACATGCTAGTGATGAGGTAAAATCCTTGGTTTGAAATCTACAGCCATCAGGAATCTGAGATCAAGTTTATGAGACGTGGTTTGAGGATTTGCTACAGTACCCTACACCCCAGGTTCACGATTTTGAGCTCTACAATATATATTTTTGGGAATTTCTTATATTCATTATTAAAGGACTTTTAAAAACCTGTGTATGAGATTTGTGGGTCTAGGAATTTTTTTGACACACATCAGGGGTATTTTAGTAATTTTTCAACATTTGAAAAATTTACGGATTTACCCTTAGGTTTGAATTTTTCATATTTCATCTTTGGATAGTTGTTTGCTTCTTGGAGGTTGTTTTATACTATTTGGCATTTAGTTCTGCATCATGGTTTTTCAAGAACGTAAAACACCAAGTTTGTTTTGTAAAATCGTTAGGTTCTATATTGTTTTAGAATCATATTCTACATGTTGGGGATTGATTTACTACAAGTTTTAATCTGTTTTAAGTTATGAAATCGTCGATTTTAAAAAGAGATTTTTCCGTTTTAAAGAACACAAGTACTTTTAGTTTTAATACTTGGATCCATAGGATCGTTGAGACCATTCTCTTATTTTGTAAGAACTGTATATGTTATATGATTGATTGATGATCTGAAAGCGTTATGTTCTTCATGATTATAGTACAAATCTGATTGTTTTATAGTTCTGTCCTTAGGAGGATCAATCATCTATGGTTTGAAGTGCTATGAGTTTGCTTATGTTCTACTATAGGTTGCTATATGTCTCATTCTACTGCTGCTATTGTTCTTTGTTATTGTTGATCATTTTTTGCTATAGTTTTGTTATAAGCTACCCTTCATCATTAAAGGGAAAACATTGATGATGTTCAACACACTTAGTTTATGGTGTGAATGACCCTTTTATCGGAGATTATAAATGGTTATCATGTGTCTCCTCACTAAAGATAAAATTGGTGAATCATGTGGCTCTTCTCACCGGAGATAAAATTGGTGAATCATGTGGCTCTTCTCACCGAAGATAAAATTGGTAAATCATGTAGCTCTTAACACCAAAGATTAATTGTGATATGTATTGACTTATGAAATTGTTATCTGTATTGGCTTATGTATCTGTTTTACATGTTCAATTTTGTTCAGTTTAGTTAGATGCACCCGTTTTATTTTGTTTAGACCATCTATATGTCTATGCCTTCTTAATGTTTTTAGTTTAGGATATGCTATATATGTAATTGTTATGTTCCATATATTGTTAAAAGCATATAATTATCTATTTTAATTTAATTTTGTGCTAAAGTCTTGATCCATAGTTTTGTAGTTTATTGTTACCCATTGCGTTTTTCAAGTAACCCAAATTTGACACCACAGATGATAAGGAGATAGCGGCATAGCGATATTGGCAAGTAGGATTGAAGAGTTAGAAGATTAGATTTATGTTATGAGACATTAAGACTTTATTTTATTTCAATTTATTTGAAAGGAATGTAAAAAGTTAGTGGATTTTAGTTTAGACTCAATATTTGATTTTAGTTGATGGTTTAGTTATGTCAGACTATTATTTTTTGAATGGGAATGTTAGACTATGGTTTATGGATTATACTCAGGATTATGGTTTATGGATTGTTTTCAGGTTTATGGTCAGACTTATGTAATTATTTATGGTATGCAATTCCGTTGCGTATAATTGAAAAGGATGAGCAAAAAATTTATATAGAATTTGCAGGTTATGAATGAATGATGTTAAGTCACATGCCAAAATTCATGACCCTATTGATATGGGTTTCAGGGTGCGACATAAACCCTGAAATTTTGGAAGAGGGCCTAAACCCTGAAATTTTGGAAAGGATCCTGAACCCTAAAATTTTGAAAAAGACCCTAAAGGAGAAGCTGTATGTGGAAGGTAGAGTTATTGGTTTATTCTTTTTCTTAGTTTTGAACTAAATCCTGAAACTTTTGGACACAAGACCCTGAAAGTTATGGAATCCTTAAAAAGATGAGATGGTTCTTCTAGTGAACACTGAGTTTGTTTTCCTTTCCGACAAGACAAATAAAATAACAGTTAGTGCCTGGAGTGATCAGAATCTTATTTCTATATCTTTTGTTGAAGAGCTTTTACAAGATCCAAAAAATCTAAAATATTGTGAATATGTTGGGGACCATGTTGTAGATATTCAATTCCATCATGAAAGAGACTATTTTGATAGTACTGAGTGCCTAGTGTGTGATTTCCCTTTAACTGACACACCAATGATTTTAGGCAAATAATGGATTGAGGAGAGGAAAATTACTTTCAATAAGGAGACTCAAGTGTTGCGACTCTATAACCATGGTATATGGTATCGTTTCCGACTCAAGCCTGCTAAGAAGGTGCTATTAATTGTAATTGAAAGTGTTCAGAATTCCATAGATAAGAAGACCGAAAAGAGCTTTGATACAATTAAGGAAGAGTTCAAAATAGAATCCAATGAACCTCCAAATCAAACCTTGTTTAAACCAAAGATGTCTCATGAAAAAAGCAAACCTACAGCTAGTGAGGAGGGTGAGGATCGTGTTGCAGAAGTTGTTGAATTAAAACCTACTATTATGGTACATGAAGTTGAACCAATAAATGCGGAAGAAAAGTTTGAGGTGGAAGTTTAAGTTAGTGAAGCTTAGACCATAGATGAGGACATTAGTGCAGAATAGCTTGATATAACTAGTGATGATCAGTTTGATGAGTTAGTAGAGTTTATAGATGATTGTTTCTTTGTTGTCTCAATTTGTAACCATTTGATAATAATGTTTCAGATCTAGTTCAGAGTGAGATTCAACCTATCTTCACGGCTACACTAGCTCCTGATTCTGTGATGGTTTCTGGGATTGCTTTTCCAGTGCATGTTTAGCAGGATGAGTACTATGGGGTGTTTCCTTTATTGATTGTTTATCAAGAGACAGTTACTTATTCTGAAGTCATTCTTATATTAGACACTTATAAGCAGACGGGTTTGCATCACAAACCTGATAGTTGCAAGATATGGATTGTGGGTGATTAGTGCGAGTTCTCACATCATGATGATTATTTCCCTCTATAAAACTCAAGATCAAGTTTTTTCTAACAAGAGGGGTTTGATGAGGACATGGGAGCAAAGTGGTGCCCACACTTGGCTTTGGTGGGGTCCACACATTGAGTGATTTATGGAAGATGCAATGTAATGTGGTTTAGTAAGGTTCTTATAGGGGGTAACATTTATTTTATGTGTCCATGTAATAAGGCTAATAGTGTCAAGATGTTGGTTATTTATTTTTTTAAAGTAATCCTGTATTTTATGTTTAGCCCACTTTTTCAAAGGGTAAAACTTGCCATTTTGGCTTGGTTTTGGTGTTAGTAGATAGGTTATTCAGTTACCTTTCTAGTGAGACCAAGATTGCACAAATTCGATATAATTTGGGAAAACTATGACCAAATTACTTAGGGGGTTAGTAAAAATGGAAATAGTGTTTTCTTATAAAGTTTTAAGTCTTAATTGTTTTAATTTTAGGAAAGTGAGTTTTTTAGTTTCATGTTTTAAAAAACTTGGCTAGCAAGTTTAGGATTTTAAGAAGTTTCCAATTTTAGCAATTTTTCAATTGTTTAAGGTTATAAGCCTATTTAAAGGCAACCTCTCCCCATAATTTTACAATGAATGAAATTGATGAATAAAAAATTTTCTTGCTTTCTAGCTTTTGGCTAGTGTGTTATTCCATTGTGAAGTCTAAAAACCAGGAGTGGTTTTCCCTAAAGCTGGATTCCTTGGGTTTATTCAAACTTGTTGGAGGTCAAGATACCCTGTTTTGGGTTTGGAAAAGTTTCAAATCAGGTCTTTATCTTTTCTTTTTCTCTTTTCTTGTTTCCACTACATCACTTTGGGTTTTATTGATATTCTTGGTTATCATTATACATCAACTTTGGAATCATCTCGATTGTCCTACATCAACTTCATTCAAAGAGGGAGGCATCTTTTTACCCGGAGTTTACACATGCACTTGTTCGTAGTTAGCATTCACTCCAGCTAACACATCAAAGATACAAGTTTCCTCCACTTTACAATTGTAGGAGATAGCACTTATCGATACTGTGCTTTGAAGATTTTGTAGTAGTCGAATTCTTCCCATAACCCTCGTAATGTAGAGTAATAGGAAGACAATGACTGATCAGCCTGCCTTAACTGTGATACTTTTTAGCAAAACTCCTACATCCGAGCTTGACTTCCCTTCTTTGAAAGGTTTGGCTAACAACCACCTAAATCACTTTTGCTGTAGTCAGAAACAGGTAGTTACTTGCGATGTTTGGTTGCATGGAGTGAAGCAACTAGGCATGACTGTAGCATTTTCAGCTTGCCAATTAGCATAAGTGAAATCCTTTGGATTGGGTGGTTTTACATCGCTAGTCAGATAATCTAATCGTCCATTTCTTCTAATATAGAGCCTGGTTGATTGAGAGCGTTTTAAAAAATTCAGAAAGTTACTCCCATCAGAACAAACTCCCACACAAGAACATTAAATGAAATTCTAAAATTAGGAATTTTGAAATTGTTTAAAAAACAGCCCTTCAAATCACTCATTTTGATGCCAAAAAATTCTGAAAGTGCCACCAAAAATATATATATATAAAATCAAGATTTGTTAAAAAATCTAGTCACCAGGGCTTCACCTAGTGCTGTCTATGCAAGTGTTGACATCAGCCCTACACCTTGCTGGCATAAGCCAGTGTGCTCTGCGAATTCCTTTTGATATTCTTCTCTGATACCAACTGGAATCTTCTGATTAATCTGATAATCAAGGTTGAAGGAGAAGAAGAAAAGAGAGGAGAAATAGTGTGTAGGGTATCTCTGATCCCCTACACTTAATTTTTTTTTTTTATATATGAAATATATACGATCCAGTACATCAGATACATAGTATGCCTATACTAGGGAGTACTCCAGAAATACAGAAAAGTCTGAAATTCTCCCCTTACATATACACTCCATATGTCTACAGGTGCCAACATCTGAACAATAGTTACATAGTCATTTGGGATATTCACAGCATGTTTTATTTGTTTTTGAATCTTAAGAAGTGCATTACTCCTTTTTGATTCCTTCCAAGGTCTAAGACAATTTATATCTTTATTCCTTTTGGCTGCAGATCATGGAGAGTATGGGGTTTGTGAACCATGCGAAGAGTTTATTTTCACAACTAGGAGGTGTGCCTGCTGCTCTTTTATCTAATAATTATGTGGAGAGAGAACCTGACCAGAAGAATGGAGTACCCATCTCTCTTGGAATACCTGTTTCAGCAGACCAAGCTATTTCTAAAATGGCAAAATTCGCACCTGCACCCTTTATAAGTGACAGCTGCAACCAACAAATCCCTACATCTCAAGCTACAAGAGTTCTTAGTCAATCTTCTAATTCTCTAATTGCAGAGATTCAGGACAACATGCAAGCTAATGCTTCAATATTGCAAACCCCCAGCCTGGCCCCAACAATGACCGAATCTCTTACTGACCTCTTCCAGGCAAGTGCTCTCCCAGTGAAGCCAAATCTCCCTGTCAGAGGCCAACAAGAACCTGGATCCATGGGGTCCCAAGTGATGATTTTCAATTTAGATCAACGTTTATACCAGCAGTGTTCTCTATATGATTCAGGGTCCAGATTCGATCACCAACCTTTAGTTGGCCAAGCAGATGTGAGTTGTACTGGCCTAACATTCATGGAAAAACAGAGCCTGTCAGATGATGGGTTACAGGAGCCTGTTAACAACAGTTTGCCTGCACCAATTAGCACTATTGCACAACAAAGAACAAACGAAGCCACAGTCTGTAACTCTTTGACAGATTCTGGTATTGCCTCATTGCTTGGAGGAAGCGAGTTACATAATGCTGGAAGTGGTTTTCATACACCAACTTCCGTTCCATGTTCTCATTCAATCCCATGTAGATTAGCTGACTGTAATTCCTTGTGCCAACCTCCAGACGTGAATGGGCTTCCGTTCGCTAATGTGGCTAACACGAGGGTTGTTTCCCTATCCAACCATTCAAATCACTCAAATAGAACCGACATTCTCCCATTGGCTTCTCATCAATGTCATGTCTCCATTGATCACAAGCATACTCAAACTCAGTTTGCTGCAGGAAAACTGGGAATAGAAAAGGATTCATTACAGGCCTTCAGCATCCCATCAGCACATCAGGATGAGCACATATCTTGGGGTGGGTCCATTCCTAATATTCTTCATGATGGGATGATTAGTAGTCAGAAGTATGAGAGGGGAATTCCACCCCAACCTGTTGTCTGTGAAGATGTGTATCCTCAACCTCCTTCAGGGGAAGACTTATTTGATATCTTGGGTCTACATTTTAAAAACAAACAACTTTATGGTAGTTCGAATGGTTTTCTTATGGATAGGGGAGATGCAAATGCGCAAATTTTTGGTATGAATGTTTCGACTTGCATGACACAGCTGGATGCTGGTCCTGATTCAATGAATGATGGGATCTCAGACTCTGGGGTTTACTCTAAATCTGGGGATGACAATCTGTTGGATGCTGTAGTTTCAAAGGTTCACTCTTCCTCGAAGAAGAACTTGGATGATAATGTGTCTTGCAGGACAACATTAACAAAGGGAAGTAGCTCTTCAGTTCGTATGGATTCTTCTATGTGTAGCCAGGTTATTGTGTCTGATCAGATGAACATAGATATGTATGGTCTTTCTCAACATCCTTTAAAAGCAGAGAAAGCAGGATCAAGTTCTTTTAACTCTGGATGTAGCAAGGGTAATGCTGCAGCGTCTCAAATAAATCCCATGTATAGAACTCAAATCAATTTGTGGGTTGAAGATGATCTCAGCATGAATCAAGATAATAGTATTTCAACTGCCCATTCTAAGAGGCCTCGTGAAATAGGGAAACCAAATCGCAAAAGGCTTAGACCTGGAGAAAGTCTTAGACCTAGGCCCAAAGATCGCCAGATGATCCAAGAC